>JAQFZW010001314.1:0-29263 GCA_034687055.1 Heteromurus nitidus
CGGAAGCATGACAAGAGGAAGCTTCGAATTAAGCACTTGGATATTTTATCAGCGTACGTTTCTAACAATCTGAGAATACCCAATAAAGATAAGATTTCAATTAAATATTTTTATATGTTTATTCCCACAGGAGCTTGTACGCCCAAGACGTTGTGCCTCCCGAAATTTGTAGTGTCCTCCAGAGTCTCCAGCTTCCCCTAGAATCTCTAACCATTGACCTTGGGGTGGAGACAAGGGAGAGCATTGTCCACGATATTCTGGACATGCATAAAGGCACTTTGAAAAAGCTAGATGCGTACCGTGGCCCAATCTCCTCGCCATACCCTAGGTTCCCTTTTCAAGTCCAGCTGAACTGCCTCGAAGAAATTACCATGTCGGATCGGATTTGTAGGGATTTTACCTTCCTGAAGTTCTGCCCGAACCTGAGGAAGGTCCACATATGCGACATTGTTGAGGACAGACCGCCAATAATCTGCACGGAAATGGTTAAGAACACGAATGTAGGAGACATGACAGATGTGAGAATGGAAAAACTCGTTGATCTCAGGGTGGACTATGTTGTGTCAAACGAAGACGTGGAAAACATGTGCAAATGGTTCCCATACGTGGAAACTTTACGAATGCCATTGACCAACGAGCAACTTACCGTTGTATGCGAAAAGTGGCGAAGTTTGGTCCATTTACAAGTTCTCGGGAATGAGGTGGATGACTTGGGTGTTACTGGAATGACTTCAGACTTCATGAAAAACTGGAAGGAGGGCGATGGTTTACCTGAAGATATCTTGCCAAATCTTACTGATTTGAAACGTAAGTGAAATTTTGATAAATTCCATATCGTGTCTGCATTCAAAGTTTTACTAAGATTGCAAGAATAATTTATTTTTTTGGATTTAAAAAAATATTTTTGAAGATCTTCGAACATTCAAGCTTCAAAACGAAAGCGTGATGGCAAGCAACCTGACGGAGAAGTCAGTGACTCATGGCTTCCTCAAGATGGCCAGCTTACAGAGTCTAAAGCTAACAATGCAAGATGTAATGCGAGAGCACAATTAACAGTCATTTTTTATACACTTTGATTTCGATTCATCATCATGTTTATATAATCTTTATTGGATTTCTGCAGATACCCACTAAAACCAAGAAGGAAATGGAGGCAAAAATAGCCGACTGTGATGTTGTCATAATTTTGTTCAATGTTGATGACAACGAAGACTGGAGCTACTAAACTATATTTTACAACCTATATCTAACTTAAGACTGGTGATATCAAATCACAAATTCCGAAATAACTCGGAAGCAAAGCATTTTTATAAGTGACGAATGACAAAAAACAATTTTTTATCAAGCAACAATTTTATGACTACCATTTTAAAACTAATGTGAATGCGTCAAGCATTTAAAACTATATTAGCTCTACTTTCGGTGTAACAAATAAATATTTAGCAGAGATGTGACATATTGTTCTTCTAAAGTTTACTCCTTCATCTTCCTGAAGTGTACGCAAGCAACTCCTGTAATTATAATCAAATTACGTATGACATGAGTGCAGGAGACAACTCTCTCAAAGTCATGCACACGAGAGAAGCATAATACACTCTCTTCCAAGTGGCAAGGTAATTTATATAATTTGCAAATGTTCCAAAAGTGTGGAGACAAATCGAGCTGCCAGAATCAGGAACAATACCAACAACTCTCGTGGAAAGTTTTTTTTAGGAAAAAACTTTCCAATCTTCTTGCAAGAAAATATGTTTCGAATCAGCAGTCGGACGGAGACATGTACAAGTACTTACAATAATTACTGCGAACTCCAAGAAAGAAGCTGACTGCGACAGTTTTCACAAAGAGCATAATATATAAACAACACATCACATCAGACATCATACACACACACACTTATACCGTATCAACCTCAACTTTTCGTGTTGGAATTTGGAAACAAAATCCATCAGCATAAAACGTGTTTCTTTTCGTGAAAGAAGGAGAATATAGTCTCTCATTTCTCCAGCATCCAAACTCCAGTTGTCTTGTAGCTGCTCCCTGAGAATCGAATGTTAGAAAAGGACTCATATTCATCCTGTGCCTCTCTCTCTCTTCCTATTTTTGCCCTCGCTTTTGGAACGGTTTCCCTCCGACATGACCTACATTCTCCTTCCCCCACGTATGTTTTCTCCGTGTCTATCTTCATTATCTCTAGCCTTCCGAAATTGTGAGTGAAAATCTTGTGTAGGAAATTGCCAAGCTATGAGGATGCATTTATTATACTCTGCCAAAATAAAATATGTTAGTCAAGACTAAAAAGCTTTTTAATAAACATGGAAGATTGAGTACGTATGACAAACTGCGTGACACAAACAACAAATTCCATATCTTCCAGGAATACAGAAGTACCTCCATTCCTCCAGTTCATAAATAGACAAAACATAATACACAATATTTCCGTTTATTTCACATCCTCTCTTCTTCCCACACAAAAATCTACCTTCCAATTCCGAAAATTCTGCGAATCTTCCTCTTGTCTCATTCTCTCTAGACACTAGAGAGGAAATAAACATCAAATTATATTCCAAAACTGGAAGCAGACCAAACTCATCCTTTTCTTTCGCCTGGCATAATAAAAGCATATTTTGTGTGCATAAAACAACCATCATATTTGCAAGGGAAAGCAGGAATGCTGACACAGTTTTTTTGTCTGTTTTTTCCCTGTGATTTTTATGCTTCCGCTACCACTCACCACCATATTTCCCATTTTCATGAGGTTCACAATGAGAATAAAAGCTTCTCCTTTTCTTGTTTAGTATATTTATATTTATTTTCATGTCCGCATATCTATTACCACCACACCATCATCATCATCATCCTTCCCAGTCCCCATACACTTCTGCTAAGTTGAACAATTTCCTCTTTCCATCAAAGCCATCCCAAATATTTCATCATTTAAAAAGGAACAGAGTTGGGAAATATAACCGTATGCTCTTACGATGATAAAAGCAGAGCCCATTAACAATAAAAATTGGATGAAAAGCTCCAAAAGAGCGTATCTGCCATATGCCATCCCATCCGAAGCTCCTTTTTGCACAATGCATATTTCATAGGATATCTTCATCCACATTTCATCCCTATCCAAATATTCATTACCATAATATCTCCATATTCCACACACACACAAGAAGAAGACGAAGAAAAAATGTTTTCTTTAGTTCGGGACCCCGGCTATATGCATTCCAACAACAACATTTTTTTTCAGAAAATTCTCACTCTGAATTGAATAGCATTTTATGTCGTGCTTTCCCTTTTCCCCTTCACAACTGCGCATACCCACATATATGAAAGTGGTTCGGCTGCTTTTTTCACTTCTTTCTCAAAGACGCGAAAAAGGGAAAACTCACGTAACAAGCCAATAAACGAGTGAAAGTCCATAGATAGAATAGAGAGAGAGAGAGTGTGTGTGTGTATGTGTGTGCGAGAGAGAGAAAGGGAAAGCACAACTTTTTCTTCGTCTTCTTTTTTTCGCTACATTTTATTTTCCTCTGATGGAGGATGGTTAAAGAGAAGGAAAGTGTGTCGTTGTCGTTCCTCTTGCCGCTCTCGTTATGTCGTTCCTTCCCTTTTAACCCATTACACTACACATCTCTTCTCCTCCATTTTCCAGCGAATATGAATACGATCACTCGTTATACCCATGTCCCATGTAAAAAAAACTGGTGTGGTGGGAGAGAGAGAGTGAGAGTGAGCCCGGTCACAGAAAACCATATAATTTGTACTTGTCCATATCTAAACCATGTTTATGAATATCTGTACAAGAAAGTACACAAGTTTTAGCCATATCAGTTGGGGCAAAAACTTTCGTATATATGCTCTCCTTCAGGCTCAACACATGAAGGGAAATGGAAAATCATGAGCTCAACTCCAACTCTATATTCGTACATATTTTTTTAGGCAGAGACACATCCATACAACATTTTCTGCTGTTGCTGTGTTGAGTTTTGAGTAAACCTGTATTTAATCCCTCTCGTTTGTCCTCGCAGTCAACTTATTCACTCCGAGGGAATCGTAACCGTACGGAGAATTTCTCACAGTCAAGTAGTCGAAACTGGCGAGGAACATGCATCCAATGCTTTATATATATAACCTCATATCCATATATAACTTCAGGTGTGTGTAGGTCTGAATAGAGGATTTTTTGGTGCGACTGTGACGAGTGGAAGAAGCAGGAGCAAAGAAAGAGAAGAGACACACTCCTTTTTTACACAGACACACACACAACATCATCGATCCATTTCCACAAAACCCTTTTCTCTCTCTCTCTCTCTCTTCCCATAATACTCGACTGCATATTATACACCAAAGTAAAATATAGTGAGGATTCTCTGAACATAGACTGGACTAGGACGAAGACAAACTAACTCTCTCGCTCTTTTCTAAATCCTAGTCCTCCTAGCTTTTTAGAGTTGCCAGCACTGGCAACAATTTTTTTGTAGGCACTAGGAAAAACTGCTCTGCTCCTACTCCTGCTCTCGTCTAGTCTCCAGTCCAGAAGAGAAGGAGAATCGATCCAAAAAACCAAGCAAAATCCCAACAGAACACACACACACACATACACACAACTCATGTATATGCATACATATGTATGAAAATATGCTCGATTGTATATAAGGGAAATGACTATCGTGTAAAAAAGGTATTATCACATAAGATATTTTTTAATGATAGACTTATACCTTCCCTTTAGTAGTAGGCACATATATTTATATTATATAGACTCTCTCAACATAGGATCAAGACAAGTGTACAACTCCCAAAAAAAAATTTCGTTCTGTATATAAAAAGCTTCTGCGTGTGTACACCCTAAAAACACTCCTCTGTTTGCGTCTAGCATCACATCTAGTAAAAATGCATAGGCCAACTACTTGAATTATTTCCTTTGGAGAACTTAGTAGCAAGAAGAGAAGAAACAAAATAATACCACACAAAAAAAAATTTTCTCTCTGCTACAATCATATTTTTTCTTGTAAATTTCATGTTCCCAAAAAAATAATAGAAGACACAAAAAAAATTTAGTTACAACCTCATTATATAATATGCATAGGGGAAGAAGTATTTGCATCAGTTACAACACTACCTTTCAAGAGAAACACTTCTTGACCAAGATTAGCTGCCTGCGTGAGCATTACATTACTTGAAGTTTGATGGTTGGAGGAACAAGATAATTGTGGTGTGGGAGGAGCGAGCGCTGTCATAATATTTAGAAGACAGCTAAAACTCAGCAGCAGCAGAGATCAAGTTTGACACTTGGTCTAACCAAAAATTAATACACAAAATACAAATAGACGCCAAGAAGCGTTCTCAGATGTTGAAATACTTGCTTTAATTTATTCTTAATTTATTCACATAATTATTTCACAAACGTACAAGGATATAGCAACCCAACTACACATGCGAATTATTTTTTCTCATGTCCAAAAAATCTTGAGGCAATCAAAGCAAAAGTTCACAATCAAAAATAGTGTGCTCTCTTCTGCAAATGGAAATATAGCGACCTTCACAATCAGAATGTGATTTGCAATCTTTGGCAAAAAATATCTCCTGCGTTGTGATTTTTTGGGTGAAAATAAAATTTTACGAAGAAGAATTTAAAAAATTTGTTACACGGTCCACCCGGTGTGAAGTGGTCACTGGTGTCGCTAGTCACCAAACCCTTCACAATCAATCATCAGTTGATCAGTGCTCCACTACACTACGCAAAAGTGTCCCTTTGGAAAGGAAATTAATTTTTCCAAGGAAAAAAAATCTTCTTTAAATTGAGTGAGAAGGAGTCCTCGGGGAAAAGGCTTTAAAATGCCACTGTGTTCAGGTTTGCCTTTTATTTTCAAAAACCAAAGATTTTTTTGGAATAATAATTATGTGTAATTAAGTATATAAGATTGCATATACATATATATTGGTAGAGGAAAACCAGTGAAGCTTTCCAAAGATTTTTTAAGTGTGTATTTACTAGACAAAGAAAGAATGCAATTGTGTTTGCTCGAAAAAAGTATATTATCAGTTAAATAGTTATAACTTATTAATTCATAGTTAAAAGGTGTATACATCATAAAAAAAGTTATGTGTGTATATATTTTCACCGGTATATAAATATATTTGTTTCTGTAGTTGAAAAAGGAAAGAATCACGTGCCACACACCACCAAAGAAATGAGAGATTTTTTCAGTGTTTTTATGCGTAAATGCATAAGGGTCATGATGATGATGATGATGAAGTTATGCCAGAAAAAAAGTGTGGTTGTACTAATCTCGAAGCATAAGTGTTCCTATTTATGGTTGTAATTTTTCCAGATGTGGAATCTGTGCTTGGTCTTCTCGACGAGATGAAAACTAAGATGAAGTTAGAATCTAGTGATCTCCGCTCATTCTCGCAGGTCAATGACGAGATTAACACGTTGTTGTCCGTCTTGTCAAATCCCATGTTCCAGAAGATTTGCAAAATCAAGGTAAGCCTATCCTCCTTTAAATCATGCCATTTTCTTGTTGAAAACAATTTCAAAAATCATCAGTGCAAAATCACACATATTTTTTTTGTTTCGGTTATTTTTGTTAACTGGGAAAAGGATTCGGTAAACGAGCTTGGTGATCAAATGACAAGGCATCCCTCCATTACAACAAATGATTTCGACATCACCCCCGAAGGGAATCTTGTTATGAAAATTTCCCCACCGGCGGAGCGGTACAAGGCCACTTTCGACACGACGATGCCCCTCTCTTTAGATAATAAGAAAGGGACAAGTGCTGCCGCCGCTCCAGCTCGGGGAACGAGCTCATCCCCTAATGCAAAGGTAAGTGATTATATCCCATCCCAAATTATATTACGATAAAAGATTTAAGTAAAATTATTTTTTATAACTTGTGGCTAAAATTTTCAATTTATTTCCTCTGTAATTTTCTAGCCCAACGGTGAATATGTATTGCCCATTTCAACTCCAACTTATGAAGAAGAGTTTGAGCGTGTTCTACAGCAGCAAGCGCAAGGCCGCGACATACATAAAATTAGGGTGAACTACATAAACTCTTTTTTTCAAAAAAAAACAAAGTTTCTTAATTAGTCTCAAAAGCAATTTTAAGTTTTTCTTTGTTTTATTTTTATTTTTTTGTTTGGAAAATTTTGCGCATGCAGCTCTTCAAGCCCGAAGGTGGCTCTCTGGGGTTTAGCGTGGTCGGCCTGAAATCCCAGGAGAAAGGGGAATTGGGCATTTTCGTCCAAGAACTCCAGCCAACTGGAATCGCAGCGAGGTAAAAAAGCATCCTGGAAAATCTTAATGCGCACGAAAAAAACAAGAAAAAATACGTAGTTGAGAAGATATATATTTATAAAAATATGTCACATATTTAGAGCGACAATTATCTCTATGTACATTTTGCTTTCCTGTCCTCTGTCTCCTCTGACTCTGACGATGATGATGATGGCATGAGATTATCCAAGTCGAGAGGTGAAATGGTGATGGGGTTTCCAAAAAGTAAACTTTACTCATTAAACAAATTTTTTTCTTCCTCTTTTCTTTTCTCTTTTCTCACTCTCTTTAACCACTTTTTTTCAAAAAAAAACTTTTTTCTTCTTATTCCTAACCCTCTATTGTACATTATCTAACATAACATATTTTCATCCATTTTTTGTATTCTTATATGTTTCTGCACACACACACATTTTCTGTGTGTATATGTACATATAAGATGCAAGAAAAAACTTATATGAATTTATGGGCTTTTTGCTGATGAAGGTATACGTTTAAACGCGTCTACATGTTCATACCAAAAAAAACTTCCAAAAGAGCAAACACAAGAGCACACACTGCAAAAAAATCTATAAGAATTTCTGAAACCTTTTTTCTATAAAAAAATATATCTATCACGATTCTTGAAAGATTCTTGAGAACTTCATCTATCTCTGTTTGTATAGAATATATACATGTTCATACTGTTTACTATCTGTAATCTGAAGAGGAAAGCTTTTCTGTATGTTTGGCCAAAAAAAGTGGGAGCTTTAGCTATAAGGCATGCTGCGAGGTTGTGGTGGTTGTTGGTGGTGGTGGCATTGGCGATTTAGTTTTAGTATGACGGTGATAAAAATGAAAAGTGGGAATGACGACGATGATAAATGAGTGGATTGGAGTGGCGAGAAAAAGAAATATACGTTCTCTTGTTTTCTCTTTTTTTATGGCTCGATCGACGAACAGAGATGGACGGTTACAAGAAGGAGATCAAATCTTGGCCATTGATGGACAACCGCTGGACTCAGCAATTACCCATCAGCAAGCGATCGGGATCTTGCAGCAATCGCGCGGTGAGGTTGAGATTGTAATCGCGAGAGCTCCAGACTCTGCCCAACTAACCCCCACTGGGGACCATATTGGCACTGGGGTTCAACCCCCATTTGCTGGTGGTGGGGACCGTCCCACCTCTGCTTCCAGCAACACTGACTCCAAACTCTCAGAAATGGTGGTAAGTATGAAAATAAAAATGGCAAAAGAGATCTTTTTTGGGGGGAATGGATGGCGTGGTGATTGACTTCAGTTTTACGTGGATGGACACACGACACACATGCTAAAAAAAGCGTGTGACCTTTTCCTTCAATTCCAGTTGAACACGGAGTGGGCGCAGGTGGAAGTGATCGAGCTGATAAATGACGGCACCGGCCTCGGCTTCGGGATTATTGGGGGAAGAAGCACTGGAGTTGTGGTGAAGACTATCCTCCCTGGCGGCGTGGCAGATCGGGATGGGAGGCTTCAAAGTGGAGACCACATTCTCCAAATTGGAGACGTCAATCTCCTCGGGATGGGCTCAGAGCAAGTTGCCGCAGTGTTGCGACAGTGTGGCAGCTGTGTTCGCCTCGTGGTGGCCCGACCTATCGAGCCCACATCTCCAGATGCTTTGTCCAGTCATGCCCCAATAGTTCCGACGCGCATCCTCGGCGATCCTGACGAGCTGGAAAGACACCTCATCCAGTCGAACGGCTACAGTAACAACTTTGCTGAAGGCGAAATGATGTCCCAGGGCTCCATTGGAAGTGGGATGGGCCTCTCCCCAGAACAGTTGGGGGACGACGACAGCCCCACTGGGGCGGGAAATGCGTCTTTCGATGCCCTACCAGAGGTGGAAATCGTTGACGTCGAACTCCACAAAGACTCTCACGGCCTAGGGATTACAATTGCTGGCTATGTCTGTGAGAAGGAAGAGCTGTCGGGCATTTTCGTAAAGAGCATTAGCGAAGGGAGCGCTGCGGACTTGTCGAAAAGGATACAAATCAACGATCGTATTGTTGAGGTAATGTATATAGTCAATTTATACTTGTGCGTTGTAACTTAGTCCACACATCCATCACCTTTCTTCTTCATCACTTCACTTTCTCCCCACTCTCACGTTCTCAACTTTCTCTCCAGGGTCCTCAGACTTTGCCCATATAAAAAAGTGCATATATGTATATACATGCACAATATAATGCCATATAAGCTTCACATTCGAGTTTTATGCATATATCCCTTCTTCTTTTAGGTGGATGGCCAATCTCTCCAAGGGTTTACGAACCATGAAGCAGTCGAAGTTCTTCGCAAAACTGGTCCTGTAGTTCTTCTCAAATTGGAGAGGTACCATCACGGCTCAAAATACGACCAGGTAATCTTCCCCAACCAATTTTTTCTCCACTTTACTTCTCTTCTTCATAATGGATTTATTATCCTCATATCCATTCCAAAAAAAAGGAAAATTTATGCTCACATATAAAATATCGTTCTCATTTTATACAGCCTCATGTAATTTACTTCCACCGCAAAAAATTCATCTATCGTACTTTCAAAATTGTACTTTGATAGTTTTTTTATTATTATAAATCTTGCACTTTTGCTAATGTCATAATATCTCTAATGCAAAAAAATATATATGAGAACTGCAAAACCAACCGCGAGCATTAATCATTGTAATAATAATTTGTTACGTTCGTTCGGTAATAATATATCGCAGTAGCTGGCAACAGAAAAAAGCTAGAACACTATTCTACTACATGCGTTGTAGCCACCACAGCTATTTTTATATACCCGTTGCTGCTCTCTCACACAATTTCTTTTTTCTACATCAAAAAAAGTGCGAAAGGAAATTATTTTTACCAAAGAATATTTTCTTCTTCTTAACATAAAAAATGCCGATATATATACTTAATCATTTTTTGTAATACACGCATGAGTTGTGCAAAATGCGTGCTGGAATGAGTGTTTCCAACATTGATTTTAGGGCTACTTATTATTACAACTCTTTGTAGTTTTTGCGGAAAAAAATAATCTTCTGGAAAAAGAAGGATATAAGACGAGAGAGAAAACGAAACTCGTTTTTCCTTTCTCTCATTCTCTCTCACACAAACACTTTCTCTTCTGGCCATTATATCCGTTATTTCTCTTGGTTCTTCTGAATTTTAGTTGCAATCGGCGATCAGTCATTCGGAGCACAAGCCACCGACACCTTCATCCGTGTCTGCACTCTCTTTGCCACAAGTTCCTGTCGACTCTGTACGTTTTTTTATAGACTCATACAAAGTCAAAAAAAAAGTTTTTTACCCGTCGTTTAGTCTCTTTGAGTTTGGTTTTTTTGCTCTCTTTGTTCTCGCTCTCGTTTTGTGTTGCCTCAGATCATACAAAAGTTTATATACGTGTTGGTGTCAAAAGACCAATGGGTTTTCTTTGTTCTTCCAAACAACTGGAAGCACTTTATTAAGCTTGTGCGTCCAAGTATTTTATTTGTTCCGGTTGCTCATTTGACTCAGTTCCGCTTTTGGGTTGAAAAAAACTTCCAGTGATATATGACGTATATATAACATGTATGTATGTGTGCATGTATGTCTGCAAAATGTGTGGCATATAAATTTGTAGTTCTCAATTTCACATTTTATTTGGTTTCTTAAATTCGTATATAAAAATCATTCGTGTTAAAAAATTCATTCTTTATGATGACAGGCTTAAGGTTTTGTTTGCATTGAACACATTTTTATTTTTTAAGTTGGTAGTATTGTTTGGCTGTACTTTATGTATGCATATCACATAAATTCATAAAAGAATTTATTTTGGTTTCCTTTTATTAGCTTTTTGCTCTTTAGGGTGAAGTAGTTGTTTGGCAAATTTTCATGCAAAAAGTTTTGTCCAATAATATAAATATTATTATAAATAGTTATTGCAGTTGTTTACATTTTGCCTTTATTCAGTGTGTATTTGGTGAGTGAAAAATATATTTTTTTGGGAGAGAAATTGACATAAAATGTTACTTTCAATTTGAAGGACAATGAAGAGCTCGCGATTACACCAGGAATTGGGGAGGAGGATGAGGGGGACGAGGAGGAAGATGAGGATGAGGAAGAAGATGAAGAGCTCATTGTTGAAACGACAACACGAAACGAAGACATGGACTTGGAAGACTTGGAACTCCTCATTGACACGAGGTATGAAGGTGAAATCTTGCCAACGGTGGAAGCTGCCATCAGCGCCAAGTGGAGTAAAATCATGGGCCCTGAGGTGGAAGTTGTCGTTTCCCAACTGAGCAAAGCGAAGGAGGGCGGCGGTCTCGGAATAAGTTTGGAGGGGACGGTAGACGTTGAGGATGGGCGAGAAGTGAGACCTCATCATTACATCCGCTCCATTCTCGCTGACGGTCCGGTCGGAAGGGCAAGAATGTTGCAGAGTGGCGATGAGCTTTTGGAGGTGAATGGGAGGAGGTTGCTGGGATTGAATCATGTGGAAGTCGTTTCCATTTTGAAGGATTTGCCAATGCATGTGAGATTAGTTTGCGCTAGGAGACCTGGCCAGCCTCCGCCTTCCAGACCTATTGACACTGCTCAGGACCGTAATGCCTTCGCTGCCAGGGTAAGTGCTCTAAATGAGAGAGAGTGTGTGTGTGTTTGTGTTTTGTGAAGAATGGTTCTTAAAAGTAATTTTTAACTTGGTTCTTCCACAGAATATCTTGGGAGGGAGCCTGCAAAACTTGTTTCAAGGCCAAGATCGTCTCGTAAAAGCCAAGTCCGATGGCTCCCTCGCTTCCACGGGTACAACAAACGCCACCGACACGAGTTTCTCCAAGCTCAAGTCACGTTCTCTCGAACCACTGACAGGACTCGCCATGTGGAGTTCGGAGCCGCATGTCATCGAGCTTCCGAAGGGAGAGCGTGGCCTTGGCTTCTCCATTCTCGACTATCAGGACCCGATGAACCCCAGCGAAACTGTGATTGTTATCAGGAGTCTCGTTCCGGGAGGTGTTGCTCAACAGGACGGACGACTCATCCCCGGCGACAGGTTACTCGCCGTGAATGAGTCGAACCTGGAGAATGCCTCGCTCGACCAGGCTGTCCAAGCTTTGAAGGGTGCTCCGAGGGGTATTGTGAGAATTGTGGTTGCGAAGCCTCTACCTCTTCCCGATACCACGATGTCCATGTCCATGTCGACGACTACGCAGTCAAGTCAGCAAAGTCAGGTAGGCATGTCTCACTTCGCCCCAATACACTGCATCCCTATACATCTATGCGAGAGCATAGGACTTGTGCTGGATCCATTCTGCATTATTATTCTTTTCTCATTTTTTTCACAGGACATCACACCACCTCCACCACTTCCTCTCAGTCCACCACCAACAGAGCTGGACACAAGGAAGAGCAGTCCAGCTTCGGAGAAATCTGTTCTGTCAGCAAAGTCACCCTTGGGCCTGTCCAGTCCCGTTGATATGACCATGACTGGTCCTGAAGACTCTTCTGTGTCGCCACCACCACCGATTTCGTCGCCTATTAAATTGTCGCAAATTCCACCGCCACCGGTACCTCCAAATGAGCCGGATATTATTGCAAATCAGAATCAAGTAAATATTATTCGCATTTTTGGCATCCCTTCTTCCCCATTTGATGACAATGACTGCTAAAAAACATTTACGCGTACACATATATATCATTCCTTTAATGCAAACAAACCAAAGAAGCTCTCTACTAACTGTTTTTCTTCGTCTTTTTTCTTGCAAAAAATAATTATTTTTAATTTTATTCCTCGAAATTTTTAACATTTATTTTGCTGCGCTTCAATAATTTATTATGAGTTATACTATTCTGCTAAGTTGATAATATTATTATTTCGCAAAGAATCGAGAACATCTTCTTTTATGCATGCATGTTCTTATTTATATTTTACAGCTCTCTGCTCAGTTTTTTCTGCTACATGTTTTATTAATCTATAAATTATATATGGTTTTATGCGAAAACAAAAACTTGTTTTCGCGAACGGATTTGAGTTCCTTTTTAATTTCTATGAGCATTATTTAATTTGCTTCTTATGCGTGGTGATTAATACAAAAAAAATAAAAACTGAATTAATCTGTTTTCTGTGTTCAATAATGGTGAAGTGCATGTGTCTCCATTTGATCTCTGTACTACTATTTTTATTATTGTTTTCATTTTTCCAACTCACTTTTTTGACATTTATAATACCGCTTTGAAATGTTGATTTTTATTGGTTCATGTGTCATCCATTTCTTATTGTGCAAAAGCATGTCAAGAAAAACTAACTTTTCCATCTATTTATAGCTTCAAAAATGAGCCCCATGTGAAATAACTGATTTTCTCCTCCTCGTCATAATAATTTATCTCTGGCGTTGATTGATA
This sequence comes from Heteromurus nitidus, assembly GCA_034687055.1. Classification (NCBI taxonomy): domain Eukaryota; kingdom Metazoa; phylum Arthropoda; class Collembola; order Entomobryomorpha; family Entomobryidae; genus Heteromurus; species Heteromurus nitidus. Next base: position 13,663 of record JAQFZW010001314.1, read on the forward strand.
TATTGATACAGTTTGACAGTTGAGTATTTTTGGGCTATTTTTTTGTTTTCTCCTTTCTCCACCAACCTTCTCAATATCATCGAAAACCCCCCCCAAAAATCAGGTGCCCGGACTGATAGTGCCTGTAGCCACAGAACGGCTCATCTCCTCAGCGTCCTATGGTCGCATGCCATCCTCTGCGCTCAGCGGCGGCTCCGTTGACGACGGCGAAGGGGAAAATGAATTGATTATGCACGGGCTTCTCCCCTCCGCGCTGGAGCGAACGGTGAAAGTGAAAAAGGAGGAGGAACCTCTTGGGATCAACGTCGAGTTGGTTGATGAGGGCAGGAATGGTGTGATGGTCACCTCAGTCGCCATTGGCGGACCTTTCGCCCGGGATGGCAGGATCCATGCTGGAGATTATTTGGTCGCTATCAACAATGAGTCCCTGCGCAATGTCACCAACGCACAAGCACGAGCTATTCTGAGGCGGGCGCAGCTCTTCTCCAAAGACTTAAGGTTGCTGCTTATGAATTATTTACACGTGTGGGTGTGTATGTGGTGTGCCACTATCATTATAAGGCTTTCCTTTTTGTGATGAAAAAAAGAAATGTGTTATAGCTTTGGTCTTGGTCTTGGTCCATATAAAGATTTTCAGTCTAATCTAATTTACTCATCCGAATCCAACTACATACATTATACCCCCATACCCAATACCAGTGCAAATATAAATACTACAAATATACTTTCTAACTTTCTCCTCGCGATAACAGCTATATTAAGTATACGAGTACTTCATCTCAAACTTTTTTGTTGTTGTTGATGAGAACATACGTATGCTTTCAGCGAAAAGCTGGAAAAGTAAAAAAGCGAAAATGATTTCTCTCCTTCATGTGCTTTCTACTTGATGGATGAGAAGTGACGTGACCAATCTCCCTTGTATGATACGTCATAAGTAGTAGCACTCTTCGATGTGATAGACACACAGACAGAGAAATTTGTAGATGCCGAGCTAATCGGATCAGCAATTTTTTTTCTCTCTCCTTCTCTTCTCTCTTCTCCTCTCGCCTGATAATTTTTTTTTCTTTAGGGCTTCCATATATAATACGTGAGGCGATACGATGATATGATATGAGACTGAATAATTCTCGCCCAATGTATTTTATTGATTTCTATGTATTTTCGTCGGAAACCCGAATTCGCTGAGAGAAAAAGAAATAAGAATAGGGGACCACTTGAGCTCAGTCTTGCTCCGATTTGCTTTTAAAAATGTGCATACGTAGATGTTTAGTGTTTAAATGTATAGTTCCGGAATATATATTTTTTTATAGATTGAATTGAATTTTATTGAGAGTTGGGAAATCTATATTTTTTTGCGTTTAGTGTGTCATATATCCCAGCGTCGGACGCGGAAGTGCATCGCCAAACCCTTCTGATTCAGCAAACAGCAGCGAAGGACTTAACTACTCCATCGTCTCCGTCGGAGGAAACGAACCGGGAGCTGAGCGAGGAGAGCGTCTCCCTAGACAAGAAGGCAGAGCAGAGGCAAGCAGACACAACCTGGGCACAAGTCCAGTTACTTTTCAAAACATTTTGGGATTGGGAGATCGAGTTGTGACAACACTCTAGCTGTCCCTTAATAACATAAGGCAGTATAGTAGTGATCACACTTATAATAAAAATTTATCTAAATATATTCAAAGACAAATATATATCAAAGAACATAATTTGCCACTCTCATATTTTTGAGTCAAAAAAATTCAAAAAGCCTGGTTTGTTGTGTCGTTTCCGTGTAGGAGGCGGTCGAGTGGTGCGACAACGTCGACAACAGACGAAGAGACAACGAGCACGGTGACAACCGTTGGCGGAGTCAGGACTCCTGCTGACGGCCAAGAGGCTCCTGACATTAGCAAAAAGCCTACTGGTCCAATAACAACCCAACCCCCTCCCCCTACTACTACATCTGCCCCCACGAGTACGAAACAATTTGCTGCTCCCGTTCCAACGACGATCACAACTTCGAGTAGTACAAGAGCCGCTCCCGTCCCATACGCAAGGTCTCCTCATGGACCGCCCCCTCTAGTTCCAGCGAAACCAGCGCATACAACTGAGACAAGCACAGTGTTCATAAATACCAGTGAGATTCCTGTGCCAGCTGCAACCCAGCCCACGGTTCAGAAACGTGTGGTAACCCATGTGACAATATTCCCAAGTCCCCCTCCAGATCTGGTGACGCAAGTCTCACGAGTTACTACTATAGCCACTCCTCCTTCTTCTGGCACGCCAGCAATACAAGCTTCCGCTAAACAACAAGCACCTGCTCCACAGCCACCGCAACCAGCACCAGTTACTCAGCAGCCTCCGCCACCACCACCACAACAACCACAAGCTGCTGCACCTGCACCTCCTCCTCCTCCAACAACAACAACAATTGGAGTAGTTGCAGACCAAGAGGTGTCCATCTCCGATGAGCCGTCGTTGTCCATGTCTGAACTCTCTGCTCAAGTTTGTAGTGTAGTGAAGAGTGAGGCGAGTCTTCAGCAGTCGAGTTCCCTCGAAAAGTTGAACAAGGAGCCGCTCAGCTCGAGTGAGATGGAGTCATCCCACCAGTCCACTCCCAGCACTGTCAAGGGGGGAGGAAGTGGCAGTGGGGGAGGGACTGGTGGAGGAAGTAGTGGAGATGAGAGTAGCGCCCTTCTCCTTGCCAAACATTGGGGACCAGAGAGACTTGTCCAGGTTCACAGGGAACCTGGCAAGTCTTTGGGAATTTCCATAGTTGGTGGCAAGGTATATTCATACAAAATTGTGCATCCTAAATTTTATAGCATTAAAAATCGACTGTCTCACCAAAAAATTTCATCAAAATTCTTCAGGTTGATTTGTACAATGCGGGACCTGATTCTGGCTCTGCCATTTCGGGGATTTTTATCAAGAATGTGTTACTGCAAAGTCCTGCTGGTAGAACAGGACAGCTCAAGGTAAATTTTTTAAAAGAATGTTGTGATATGCTCACACATATCCTAACTTGCTTGTCTCACTTCACCCCAAATATTCTCTCGCATTGCCTTCCAGACGGGAGACCGCATTCTGTCGGTGGACGACGTGGACTTGAGATCCGCTAGTCATGAGAAAGCCGTGGAGGTTATTCGAGCTGCAGGAAACCCTGTGCGTTTCCTCGTCCAGAGTTTAGTTCATTGGGTATGTTTTCAAACATTCATTATCTACTCAAATGCAATTTCTCTATACAATCTCGCAAAACCTGCTTAAATACTCTGACAAGAAGACATTGACAAAAAAGTCACCTTCACAATACATTCCTTCCTTCACACAATCTATAGTTGATAAGTCACACAATGCAAAGCAATTCACACGCATACCACCGCAATAAAAAATACTTCAAATACTCTAAAGATACGATATGGTATCTAAAACAATGTCAATATGCACAAAAATTCTTACTCTAACGATGAATCTTCCTTTATTCTCTCTTTTCTCTTTCTCTCTTCACATCATGCTTAAACCACTCACTGCTTATGGGGCTACACGGTACTTTTCCTATAAAAAAATTACTCTCTCGCTCATCATCATCCGGGGATGACGCTTTTTATTCACAAACCACCACCCCACCTTCGTCACCTCGCCCAATTCACCCATCCATTTCTACACTCTCTCCGCAACAAACAATTAGTCGGACGGGATGGGAGTCAGCATTGGAAGTCATGAGGACTCGGAGCCTTCAGAGAGATCCGAAGGGACGGAGACAAAGACCCAAAGTCAGAGTCAAAGTCAAAGCTACTCCCAAACAGTTCATTCCCAGTCATGCAGCTCCGCCACGACAGAATCATGCACTGGAACTTGCACCACCACCTCCACAACTGGGAGCAGAACGGAGACAGAAAATGGTGGTGGTGGCGGCGGCGGCGGAGGTCGGAGTGAGGATGGAAGCATCAGCGATGCCACTTCGGAAACGCCGAGCATCAGCCACACAACAATTGCGAAGGGGGAAACACCCGAAGGGATTATCGAGGACGAAGAAGACGACGATGACGTTGGGGGAGGTGCCGACGACGAGGACGACGACGAGGAAGAAGTAGAGAGCGCCTTTCTCCGAACGAGTAGTCCTGACGAAGGTCTGCAACGAGTGGCTCCTGCCTCCGTCTCCCCAGCGAGAAGCCCAACTCCCGAAGAGATTCAGGTGCCAGTCCGTTCCTCTTCTTCTAACTCAATTACGCTCCTTTACCAAGCACGCACGCGCAGCAGGCCAGACGATTTCATGACTATGGAACTTTTCCTTTGATAAAACAAAAGTTATTGACAGTTGACCCAAAACAATGTCAGAACAAAATACCGTAGAAAAAAGAGACAAGAGAAAAAATGATGATGACAAAGTCATTTTTTTCCAAACAAATATAATATCATCATGAATCATGACACAAAATGAAGTTGATGATTGGCATGAGTGAGAGTCACTCACTCACGTCACAACTTATAGTCCAAGACGTCTCGAACAAAAATGACCTCTTGACAAAAAAAAGTAATGCCATGATGTGAGAGATGCTGATGATGACCACCAGCCCCCACCGGACAAGAAAAAAAATACTCTGACCGTGTGGTAGGCAGGCGGGCGACAATACTCAGACTATTCACTCAAGGCCGGTGTGTGTCGAGGTTAGTCGTTGACTTGAAAACAATTCAGAAAAAAAAACTTAAAACCTAACTTGTTTTTTTGCATCTAGTAACATATTACACACGTTTTTATATAGTTAATCCCACACGCAGCAAAAATTTGTTACTAACATAAAAAATGAATTTAACCCCTTTTTCCAATTTACAATTCAGTTTAGTTTACTTAAACTGTCGCACTTTCTAACAAACAATAAACCGCAATATATTAATAATATAACATGTAAGGCATGGCAGACGCAAAGATGTGATTAGTAACCCTTAAAAATTCTAATACACAACAACACAACATAAAATTATAGCCATAAAGCCTTGCCTCAGTTGCGCATAGTCGTTTTTAGTCAACTGTAGTCATGAATTTCGTGGCGTGTGATGATGATACCCATCTAATCTTCTAATCATATAAAAAATTCTTTTTTCTTTCTTGTTCCTTCCTTTCCTTTCATTTTCTTAATTAATCATCTTTAAAAATCCTTTAATTTGCTTTCACTTGTGCATTTTTATCCTTGTTGCAATATTGCGAGAAAAAAATGCCGCCCGCCGCTGCACACAACAACACAAAAGCTTATTTTCTTAATTCAATTACTGACTTTGCATGCCTGGATAAAAAAATGCTGGTGAAAAAAATTTATTCTGCAATGTGCATGCTAAAAAAAGCACCACAAAATATTTAATCGTACTGCACCAGTCCATATATACGCAAAAAATCTATTTCGCATTCAAATCAATTTGCAAAAAAAAGAATCAGAAATATATGAGATGAGAGAATTGAACAGTTTAAAAAAATGAGAGAAATTCTATGAGGATCAGTTTTCACAAGTCACAAAAAAATGTGTGCATGCACGCAGATACGATCGATGATCTCCTTAAAAACGGAACTTTTTAGACGAATCTCAAATGTGTGGAATTTGGATTTTTCGGGATGTGCTCCTTCATATTATGTGTATACCCTGTGGCTGTGTGGTATTTTGGGGAGATTAAGAAAAAAATATGACACGACAAAATATGTTCGTTGGCATTTTTATTTTTACGTAGATTTTTGTAGTATCCATTGTTTTGCTATAGTCATCATGATCCTTATGAGAAGAAGATGATTTTGTGTGGAAAGTGGATATGAGCAATTAAGAAGTTTGCACCTACTCCCGTGTAATGAGAACCTTATAGTGAAATCACTGAAATCTTTTCAAAGTAGAAGTAGCATTTGCTCACACACACAGTATCAAATAATTTATATTTTGGATGTCATCTAGGTTTTAGGTATCATAATATAAATTCCTTATTACGCATATAGTTTTTGCTAGTTTTTTTGATGAGTGTTTTTGCTCGTGTGGCTCGTGTAGTAGACAAAATATTTTTTAAAAAAATATTTTCTTTGGAAATGATAGGTTTGGGAATGACAAAAAGTATATCTTGTAAATGGAAAATATATATTGACGCTTCTTTTAGAAAAGGTATGTTTATATATTCTTCCTCAGTAAAAAAAACTCGTTAGTTGTTTCGTTCAGTCATTTTTAATTATTATTAGTTTTTAGTTTTTTTGGAACATTATTTCCTGAAGGAAAAAAAGTAACCCAAAAAATGATATTTTACATATAAAACATAGCAGTACCATACCGTTTGATGACTGTGTTTGGTTTGGTTGGATTGGATAATTTTTTAAGTTTGCATTGCAAGATATATAAATATCATATTATATTCTATATATAATTTTTTTGCTGAGCTATATTTTTATTCTTTTTCGGCTAGAAATTATATACTTTTATTTTGGAGCTGTGGGGCTGGGCATTTATTTTCCGGGGGTGAAGGCAGCTAGTTTAGTTTTTAGTAGAAAATCTTTTGTTTTTGTTTGTACAAAAAAACAATCGAAAGATTTTTTTAACAAGGAAAAAAAAGTTGGAAACCAATGTTGTCTTTTTTCTCTATTTTTTGTAGTAGTGAGGGAGGAGAGAGGATAAATGGATGATTGAATGAGAAAATGGATAAAAAAGTAATTGCACACTTGGTCGCGGTGTCGTGTCACTCCCCAGCCACAGCCACCCCCGAACGCCCATCAGAAACAGTAATCTCTACGCGTCGACGAAAAATAGGAAAAAGCAAAAAATTATCCCGAAAAAAAATAAAGTCATCTCCCACAAAAAATGACCTAAAAATCAAGAGCCACGAAAATACGTCCCAATATCTTCCAGGAATCTTCAAAAGTGTGGGCGTGTGTTCACTCACTGTCCCACCTTTTAAAAAAATATATCCAAATTCAACAAAGAAACTGAAATTAATCAGTGAGAAGAGAAAGCAAAACACTTTCTCTGGAGAAAGCAGTATATAAAAAAGAACTTTAGCTTGTATGATTATATATGTATAAAAATACTTATTTAAATTTAGTGCACTAAACTATTAAGTAAATGCCAAATTCAACTACCAAAAACGGGCACAAAAAGTGTGTTTTTGTGCAAAAACGGAGAGAGCGAGCAGGGGTATGCTGTGTCACACATTTTTATGACTTTCAACAAGTAAAACTAACATTTTCCTGTTATGTACATGTTTATGTAAAATTGTTACAATTACACAAGTTACAAAGATACTAACACAAGGAGTAATTAGAGAGGATTTTAGACGTGCGTTCAGAGAGATGATTTTTAAAATACGTAAAAAATATAACCTTTTTGCCTCGTGTGGTTGTTATCAGAGTCCTTCAATGGCATAACTCCACATTTTAGTTCACAAATAGCCAAAAAAGCAGAAGTCAGTGAATTAGACAAGAATTTTATGTTCCATATTTTAATGATATTATGCCCAGAAAACAAACTAGTTTCATCTTATCAAAGGATTCTAATTTCAAATCAATTTTTTATTTAAATCGACAAAAGAATTTACCAATTCTTGATTTTTCGCCATTTTCAGTCATCAGTCGTAACTTTAAAATGGTCATATGAATGAAATTTATTAAAGTCTTAAGAAAAGCCATATATTATACAAAATTTTGGTGCAGAAAAAATCTAGTTTTTTTGCTTAATAAAAAACTTAACGAACTTAGTTTTAGGGTACTAAAATATACACTTACGCTTTTTGTCAAGAAAAAAAGCACACACACAAAAGGGAAATGAAAAGTGAAATTTGAAGCCAAAGTAAGTATACTGCATAGATGTTAAAGAGAAATTATTACTACAATATTTTAGGTTAATAAAAATGGAAGAGGTAGTTAATTAGGAATGTGAGACAAGACAATGGAGGAAAGTGGACGGAGAAAAGGAACACGATTTAGTGTGCAATACTATACGCTGTGTATTATATGTGATAGGAAGCAAGTATACTCACACTTTTGCGTCAGCACTTGCTCCCTCATCGTCAGTATAAAAGAAGGGAGGAAGAACAAAAACAATTTATTATTAAAAAATTAACTATAGGGGTTATAGTAGTAAAAATGAATATATCCTTCTCATCATCGTCTTCTTCTCAAAAAACCATATACAATCACACACCAAACTCACTTTAAAACTTGAACGCTCTCTTTCTCTGTATAATGTTGTAAGTAACGTATTCCATTTTATGTGTATGTAAAAATACAAAAAGTAACGACAAAATAATAAAACTGCACACTACAATAAATATATATCCTGGGTATTAATTAGTTATTATTAAATGTGATGAAAACTAACTTCGTGTTTGTGTTCTCTCGTCTCTCATCTCATATATATTCGGATTGTTTCAGTGAAAGGTATTTTTGCACTTTAGCAAACTATGCGTTGCTTTCATTAATGCTTTAGTAATTTTTGTTCGTTTTGTTTTAAAGAATTATATGCTTGCAAAATTTTGTGCAAAATTCATCCACTATATGCATCAAGTGTTTCACAATTTTCTGAATGTCGTCGTGCCGTCTTGCTTTGAAACCTCATTCATAAAAAAACCTCAACGATTTATCTCGAGACTACCGGACGAAACCCACCTTGAATGAATCCATATTATGCGCACTTAAAACTGAACGAGTGACTGACCAAAGCACCAAAAAAACGAACTGACTTTCGCTCTGTCACAAGTTGCAGGCAATAATGTCAACTCGAAGACAAAATACATTTTTTTGTAAATTTTTGTAAATTGTAAAGACAAATTTGTTAGAATGATTTAGAGTTTTGTTACCTTTGTGTTTCTCTAAATTTTGTTCCAAAAGTCCGGCCTACCAGACGAAGAGAAACAGGAAATTCAGGCAAAGATGGAGGCAGCTACTAAAACGGCGGCGGTTCCACTTCCACAGTCAAAGTCGGTTGATGAAGAGTCTGGACATTCTTCGGAGGAAGAGGACGATATCGGTGAAGACAGGTTGATGCCAGGAAAGATCAAGTCAAAGCAAGGCGTTGAGGTAAATTATTTTCTGCTCAAGGAAGAAGGTTAAAACTGGAGATCAGAGAAAGAAAAATCGTCTACAAAATAATCGCTTTTTAGATTGACAGAGCGAGCGCGGGGAACGTGAGACGTTCCAATAATTACGATCCGAAAAAAGATGAAGGAACTGAAGACGAGTTTGGCTATACTTTGAGTAAGCTTTTAGTAAAAAATGTAATTGCTTTGTGCCTTGAAAAAATTAGTTAATATCCCTAATTTTTGATATTACGTTTTTTCAGAGAAAATCCAGAAGCGCTGGGGTGAGCTCGCCAGAAGTCAAGGGAAGGATGGTCAGCCAGCGAAGCTCGTGGTAGCTGATTTGGAACGAGGATCTCAAGGACTTGGCATCAGCTTAGCTGGTCACCGAGACCGAATGAAGATGGCTGCCTTCGTCTGCGGCATCAACCCAGCCGGAATAGCTCACAAAACGAAAGCGCTCGAGGTTGGCGACGAAATTCTCGAAGTGAACGGGCTCGTCGTTCACGGCCGATGTCATCTCAACGCTTCTGCAATCATCAAGTCTTTGCCTCACAGCCATGTGAAAATTGTTGCTCTCAGGTAAAAGGAAGCACTTCCAACTCTCAGCATCACTTTCCTGGAAAAAGGAAAATTTTGTTTATGAAACAATTTTTTTGTGTGTGTTTGGGACACAGGAAACCAGCAGGCTTGGACGAATTGTCTGTGAAGCCGATTGTGCAATTTCCGGTGTCATTAGAGAGCGAGGTGGTTACACAAACAAACAAGAAGCACTGATATATATTATGCAACATTCCATTCTACAAATTGTTATATCCTCCTCCAAAATTTTGTTGTTTGCTTTTTTCCCAGAGTCCTGAAGAAAAGTACGCCAACTATAGGGGTCTTCGTGTTGTCAACTTGAAGAAAGTAAGTAGAGATATATGGTGCTCGGTGAACATTTGTCATATTATTAAATTTTTAAGAATAACATACACTTCACAAGAGTTTACAAAAAAAAAGTTTCCCATGCGGAGAGGAGAAAGTACTTTTTAACATTGTTATCACACACCATTAGGGACCAATGGGGCTTGGAATAATGATAATGGAAGGACGTCACGCTGAGCTCGGCCAGGGCATCTTCATCTCCGACATTCAGGAAGGGAGTGTGGCGGAACAAGCTGGTCTCTTTGTTGGTGATATGATTCTTGCTGTGAATGGCGAAGACATGGTGGGAGCGGACTATGATCACGTACGAAATTCCAACACGTTTTTTTGCAAGAAAAAGCAATATAAAATGTTTTTGGAGGAATTTCTTGTCTGAAGTGTACACACGCACATAATACTCGCTTGACATATACAGACTCTGAAACTCCAATATTGTTTTATTATCCTCCAGGCTGCCAACACTCTCAAGAAGACAGAAGGCAATGTGAGCATTGTTGTTTGCAACGCGTCCAAAGGTGACGACCCAAAAGCCAAGGTAGGGTTAAGTCCATCCGCCGGTGATCTCAAGGGGAAGGAAGGCTCGCCACTAAGTCATAAACCAGAGCCAGTCCCCGACAAATTGGAGAAGCCAAGTTAGTTCAGAATATTATAAATTATTCATTTTTTGCACTTGGCTTGGAAATTGTAGTTTAGACTCTTTTTAAGGAAGTCTGTTGAAGGAATATATTTTAAAATGTTTTCTTTTCAACTTTTACACATGCACAATTTTGCATGCGGTTCTCCTCCTCCTACTCTCTCTGCTTCCACACTTTTCTTTTTTACCTTCTCTCTCTCTCTGGGAATGCAAATGGCTTGAATCACAATTGTGCTTTGTCTCGCATATGTTTCAAAACTTGAGTAAGTCAAAGGTGGCATTGGCTATATTCACGCAAAAAAATATATTTTCATTTTTCTGATTTTCTCTTGAATCAATCGATTACTCAATACAAAACATAAATTAATTAACTTGTTTTTGTGCTGGAAACTAGAACTTCCTCCAAAACCGTTGAAAATCCCATCTCCCGCGAAACTAATATCTTCGGTGATTCCATCCCGTGGGAAAACGTCTCCCACAATAACTCCTGTGATTTCCCCCTCAATCGCCCCTGTTCCCCCTCACCCCACGGTAACAACAACTGCTCCACCCCCACAATCTACTGGACCCGTCCCATCTGTAATTGTGAAACCGGCAACCCCATCCCCGAAATTACCATCTTCACATCATCCTCAACCGGTCCACGTTGTGTCTGCCGCTGCGTCGAAATTGACGCTGCAAATGAAACCACGTGCGTCATCCACAGGTTCTGCGACAGACGATCCTCACGCTGATCCAGCCTCTTGCGAGATTAAACCTGGAAGGGAGACGACGATTGAAATCAACAAGGATAAAATGGGCCTAGGTTTGAGCATCGTGGGAGGGAGTGACACACTTCTCGTAAGATCTATAATTTTTTCTGTATAAAATCTCCCATACTTTTTTAAAGGAAATTTTATGTATTTTTTCTTAATATTTTTTTAGGGTTCCATAATAATTCACGAGGTGTATGCCGACGGTGCAGCAGCAAAAGACAGTCGTCTCCGACCGGGCGACCAATTGTTATCAGTGAACAACGAGGATTTCCAAAATATCACACACACGAAAGCCTTAGCTGCCTTACGTCAGACCCCGAGCAAGGTTAAAATGGTGGTGTACCGCGATGAAGCCATCGTCAAAGAAGATGACATGTATGACATTACGGATGTCGAGCTGGTCAAAAAGTCCGGCAAAGGGCTGGGCCTATCCATTGTCGGCAGGAAGAATGGGACGGGTGTCTTCATCTCTGACGTGGTTCCAGGCGGGATTGCCGAGCTTCACGGCGGCTTAATGAAAGGTGACATGATCATCTCTGTGAATGGGCACGATTTGAAAAGTGCGAGTCAGGTACGTACACTAACGATAAGGGACATATACACCATCCACAAAAGTGACTACAATTTATTAAAAATTTATGATGCTCGTCTTGTTGATTGTAGGAAGAGGCAGCTGCAGTGTTGAAAACAGTAATCGGGCCAATCCGAATGAAAATCGCGAGATTGAAAGCCGCTTCCAGCCGTAAGTCTACTGCATCCACCCCGGGCACTGTACCTGTCACACCAACCTCAGACACCAAGTAAAACATCTCTATATTTTCAACAAGTTACTTCCACCGCGCAGAACAAAAAACTTTAGCTTGAACACACATATGAAACTAATTTCTCTACACTTTCTTACTTTCACTTGCTTTCTCTTGCCAAAAGATGATGGTAGTTTGGTAAGTCATTCTATGGTTTTGGGATATTCTTTTTCTACATATGGGGATATATATCAAAGTTCATTATGGAAATGAGTGGTCAGTTTGACATTTTTCATGAAATTTTATCCTCTTTTGTACTCGATCCGATTTCAGCGTGGATGTTGAAATTGAGGAGAGCGTAGCTGACGACGACGACGAAGAAGAAGAAGAGGAGGAGGAAGAAGAAGACGAGGACGAGGACGACGATATAACTTACGTTGAAACTAGTAGCATAAATATTCCTTCACGTATCACCAACACCGGTAGTCCGTCACAAGTTAAGCACATAGTTCTAGAGCGAGGTCCTGATGGCTTGGGATTTTCTATAGTCGGAGGACACGGTATGATTTAATACGAGAAATATTTAATGGTGTACTGTGAAGTTGCCGTTGAGCACCTTTTTTTAAAGGATTTGTTTATTTTAAAATGCAACAGGCTCTCCTCATGGGAATCTGCCAATCTACGTAAAAACCGTGTTTGAGAAGGGTGCCGCAGTTACCAGTGGTCTCAAGCGGGGAGACCAGATTCTTGCAGTAAATACCATTCCATGCGAGGGCCTGACACACCATGAAGCCGTTACACTTTTGAAAAACGTCAAGGGATCTGTTAACCTTACTATTCTCTCCTAATAAAAACAACAACCTCAACCAATTTTCAGCAACTTTTTGCATAGAAATATTCTCAATAAATATACAGGAACAAAAAATATACATTACTACTATTAAATTATATATATAGATTTATGGATTTGCGAGTGAAAAGAAACTTTCGAGGAAAATACAAAAAAATAAACTATTGCACGATGAAGAAGGTAATTTATAAACCTAAAACTTCGGTCCTCATCATGTGTGCATTTTATTTATTTATTCACCATTTGTGCAAGGTACAATTTTCGACTCAATAATTCTACATAAATTTTTGCAACTTCTAAGATCCCTATCACCCTTCATATTCCAATTACAGCATCAAAAGGCTGACTAACTGACCAAGCGCGAAATCCAACACGTTCAGCGGAGTCATCTTGTCAATGAAGTTGACCGACCCCAAATAAATTTTTAATATTGGCCACGACCTAAAATATCTTCGAAACCATCGATCTCTTTGTAGACTTTGAATCCCTCTGATTCTAGTGTTCAAAGTCTTCGAAGTGGAATATACAGCTCCTTTAGTTCCATATGCAAACAGAATTCCGGACAGGAGTTCGACGGAACCTAAAGCAAATATGACTTTTTGCGGAACTACCAAATCATTCCAGGTTCTAATCACAGCGTAAAAGTCAATTATAATTGCACCCCCAAAATAATACAATTTTGCAACCGAAAGGTTGCTCTGATGGAACGAGTTGAATTCGATGCAAATCAGTTGGATTTGACTGAAAAGAGAGATGTTTTTAGTCCAAAGTTTAGAACGGGGTTTCGAATTCTTGATTCGCCTGGAAAACAATTATAATATGAATGAACATGACATATTTGTAATCTTGTTGAAGGCAATTTTGGCAAAGTCATTTTACCACTCATAAAGCTTCAAATAATTCCGAATACAGTGGCAGTACAGCCAAGAGAATGCAAATTCCAGGACAAATGCTGGATATGCCATTGCAATACTGAAGTATGATAGTCCAAGTATGCAGCCCTTGGTCAAATACACAGCTACCCCGGTGGACACCTGGAATCCTTTTTGAATACCCAGTGGAACTGTGCATTCTGGAAGGAGAAAGCATCCAAAGTGAGCTGGTAAGCATGGGCGTACCGCAACTTGAGCAGCATACGCAACCAAAACTACAGGGCTTGGGAGAAGCACCAATTTGAGGAACCCTAGCATCAATTCTCCACTTTTTCCGGATGGCTTCCAGTTTCGGGCTTATAGAATAGGCATTCAGAATTTAGTTTATAGCAGTTATTTCGAATCTAATGATAGTATTTTTAGTTTTTTGAAAACTTACGATTGTTCCTCTTTTCAAAAGCTATCGCAAGGTTCAGTAGTTGCACGAACTCATCTCCTTTCTTGAGTGTGTACCATTGTGAATTCAGACATGATAAATATGCCATTTCGAAGAATATACATTGGAGGTAGTCATGCTTTGGTAGACCTTTTGCCGTCATCAACACTTGTATTATTGTGATCCCTACCAAGAATCCAGCTATTCGAACATACCATTCCAACCTCTTACCATCAGTTTTACTTGTTGTGATTAGTCCGCCAGTGTCTGGATCCAGATCGAAACCAACTCCACCGATGAACCTAGTCAATCGGAATCCTCTTCGAAATTCGTCAAGTAGATTTTCTGCGATTAACATTTTTGTCAGCGATATGAAAACTGTCCTTTATTTGTCCTTTGAAATTCTGGTTGCGATTGATGGATGTTTAAGATATTTCGTCGTTGCCTTTGTTTTGTGAAGATTAAATTTTTGCTTATTGTAACATTGTACGCAGACCGTTCTTACGAAAACCCATTCCAGGATTATCAATGAGCTTTGACATTATGCAGATTAAGCAGGCATATGAAAACAATCCAGAAACAAGTTAATATTGCATGGATATGTTTACAAAAAACTAATCAAGGCCTTTTCGTGGAATGGGAGAAAATCCAAGGCATGCATCTCGTTGTCACTGTCACCCTCGTCCTCTAATCTAACCCTGCCAATTTATGAATTTATGGGCACGAAATAGTCAACAATCAAAACCATAACTAATTTTTTTTATATCTTACATGGGCTAAGAATGGAACATTTTTACTTGGCAGGTGTACATTTTCATCGGGAATTTCCATTATCAAAATATCAGGTTTGGCTTAGGTCTATACATTTCAATTTCGGAAGAATTTTACAGCGAAAGGGGATCATCCTTGGTTGTTTGTTTCTAATTAATCTTTTCAATTTGACTGTTCGTTCAGGTGAGCGCATGTTTAATTATGCTGCTTGATTCAAAGCGACGAACACGACTGGATAGACTTTGCAACAACTGCTCCAGCACAAACAATGGCTTATTTCCTACAAGTGACAAAGCTTCAGTTTCAGAGTAACCCTAATAAATATCCTCTCTCACGAATATATTTAGGCTCCACCGTATGCATAATTGAATGTTTCAAGACTGGAACTTGTACATTTATTATAATTTATCCAAAATTGGAATCAAACCTATACCCTATATCGTTATTGTAGTATCTGATCTAGTCTATTCTTAGTTTCCTCTTCCTGCAGCTATTTTTGCAAGGCACAATATTAAGCTAACAAATAATTCTTATTAAACTTATGCAAGTTGCAAGATCATACGTTTCGCCTTTCTATCGCTTTTCAATTACAGGATCAAAA
>JAQFZW010001315.1:0-29249 GCA_034687055.1 Heteromurus nitidus
TCCTCAACCACGAGCTGGTCTCGGTGGTTGGGCGAACGTTGTGGAAGAAGGAGAGTGGCGTTTTAGCCACTCTACACTAAGTCAAGAGCGGATTTCCTTCGAGACATTTCCATGTTGAATCAAATGTCTGTCATTTCTTTTCGACGTAAAAATGTGTACAACTGAACCATGAAAACCATTGGGGAGGGAGGGAGACCAAGACGAAGAAGAGGAGATCGTCTTCAAGTAAAAGTTGGCTGATGCCTGCCTAACAAGAAAAGAGAGGCTGACGGAGAAAAGCACAAACATGATCATCATCAACGGCTCTCTCTCTCTACGCCATCCACACATTACCTATAAATAGTAGCGAGCCATAGTCGCCACCACCTCACCTAACACCAGAGAGACACTACCAACCACCGCACCACAAAATACTACTTTTTCTTTCTCGCTCTCTCCCAAATCTCCCTTCCTTTGTATTATATCACATCAGACAGGAAAGTCATGTGCTTAGTGGAGAGAGAGGCACACGGAGGAGACTCAACATAAAAAACAAGAAACATTTTCCTCCTTTCTCTCTCTCTCTCTCTCTCCCATTACCCGCTCAAGGATCACTAGCTGTAAGAAATCCTTCCGTTACTTGCTTTCAGTCTGGCAACCATTTTTCGTCTTTTCTCCACGCATTAATCTTTCAGAGCGGAGATGGGAAGCCCCTGACTAATGGTGACTAATGATGAGGGATTGGAAATAAAATAGAGTGAGTGAAGAGTGAGTGTGTGTGTCCATTACATTTTATAGCCATCTTCTATCTTTCAGAACAATAACAGTAGATAAACGTTGTGCATCTTACTATGCTTCTACAGATATACCCATAACGCCATGGTACATCCTCATATAGACATTCTTAGTTAGTCTATTTCCCTTTGTCATTGCTCGAGAAACCTTACACAGCTTTACACTTACATAAGTTTCCTTATTATTATATTACGTACGGCGAGGTCGAAGATGAAGATGAAAAACATATATACAATCCTTGTTTTCGTCGAAAATTACAAATTAAAGAAGGTAGCGGAGAAAGATGATCCTCAGACGGAGGAGAAGGATATTACATGACGATTCTTCTAAAGGATCTATACATTGTATTACTTAATAATATAATGTATATGAGCACATATTTTTTATATATATTTTTCGGTGGCATGTTTTTTTCTCTCTTCTTTTTTCCATTCTCCTTTCTTCGCCAGTGTAGTGGTTAATGCCTTGAGAGGAAAAGAGAATGATGAGGCAGGAACATTAAATCCGCAACAACAGCAGTTTCATATTTTCTCACACAATGCAATCAGCTTCCTTGCAGGCTTGAGGGGCAGGCTACCCGCAACTTGCAACACAACAACCTATACAATTTTTGGGGCCCATACACAAATACACACACACACTGATCTTGTGATCTTATTTTATTCTATGTCGTCTTCAAGACGATGATAAGGAATATGGCATTGTTAAGTTGTCGAAGCTGACTCATTCAGATTACAAGATGAGCATCATAATCATGGGAAACGACGTATTCGTCCTTGGCGCTGTAGCCAGTAATCCGACGACAATGTAAGAACCTCAAAGCAATAAATGATGGAGGCGTATATGCATATATGCTGGAGAGAACATCGTCGCATCAACAGCCCGACGTATATAGTAGCACTTTACTACCAAGTTGACTAAAATCGTTGTCGTGTGGCCTTGTATGAAATATGATTATAGAGAAAACGCTTTTTCGCCCCGGATGGTCCAAATTCCAAATGTTTGAGAGAAATGGAAAATGTGGAAATAAAATATCGATGCTTATAATCACTTGAGTGGATGGGAATGGAGGAGCGAGAAAGGATGGAGGAGAGAGGGGTCTCTCGAGAGATATGGGTTGAAGAAGAAGAATGAGTCTCGATGCAAGAAACAAAAGGTTGCTATTTCCATTTTGAAACTTGCTTATCTCAGCGAATCATCACTGTTTGAAAAGTTTGACTTAACAAACATTTCGCCTTGCAATAAAAGCATTTCTGCTGACGAGCAACGAGAGTGGAAAAGAGGAGGGAGGTTAAACTAGACGATTTTCTCCCGTTCACTTTCCAAACTCCCATATACTTTCACAATTTCCCTATCGCTCATATCGACACAAAACAATGGGTATCAATCGTTTTAAAAAACAGTTCCCACAAGTTCCCCTGTGAGTGGAGCAGTACAGTCAATGAAAATGTCATTAGTAGATTGTAAAACAAAGAGTAACAGACTACAATGAATACAATTTCGGAGAAAACGGTGTATATTGCGGATGTCCCTCCTATCTACATGCATACATTTCCTGCAGCCTGGAGGAGAATTCATTCTCACAGAAGGAGAAAGAGAGAGAGAGAGAGAGTAAGGAGTTTCGTGATCTTTGGAGGGCCTTTTCTCTCTTCTTAGTCCATTTGGACAGCAGATGAGAGGATGGAAAGACACTTTTACTCCATCCACTACGCGCGCGATGTATCTCCTCAGTGATCCGTAAGGGCGCCTTTTCATTACGTATCTGAAAATTCTCATCATGAAGAGCTTAACTACAAAACGAGGACTGAAATGACAGGATGAAGAAATAAGAAGACGCTCGCAGAGTGTCGAGATAGTTTCGAGAGAATCTGAAGATGTGAAGTGTACCTAGAAATTTTGCAGAGTAGAGAAATTCTCTCATCAGTTTTTTTTCTTCCTTCCCATTCGCCCTTTATGTACATACATATCCCTCCAAGAATAGGCCAACTACCACCAATATCAGAAAAGATCAACGAATGAGTATGTGTATTCACTTTAAGTTTCATACAAGAAGTCTTGTCTCCTCCATTTATGTGCATATGAAGGCTTATATATTAAAGAGACGTATATATGTTGAGAAAAGTTGCCGTAAAACGACAAGTAAAAGACTAATAGGAAAAGATGTTGATGATGAGGACGGCGATGAGGGCGATACAGAGGCAACAGTGGAGACAGACTATTTCACTTTCACATATCTCTCGTCTTTCACATTGAGTTCGTTTTTTTCTTCTCTCGCCGTCCCGTCATCTTGCATTACGATTACTTGCATATTACATGAAACACAGAAAGAGTTTTTCAACTCTTTCAACCAATTTTTTTTACTGTCAGATGTATAGATACCTTATATTTCCTCACACAAAATTTTCACTTCTTCAATTCTCCTTTTTAATGCATAGTAAATTTCTATGTTGTCGAGTATTGCGAAAGTGCGAAGGCATACATATACCTGATCTGATATGATTATACTTTTCTTTCATTTCTTCATGAGTTAAACATGAGCACATACACGCATTATATTAGCGAGATCTTTGTGAGCTGAGACTGAGAGCGACATCATTATTTCATTATTGTGACATTTTCATTCTCCCTTGCGGATCTCAGCTTACAACTTTAAGTGGATATCCGCATTTTCTTTATTCCATTCTTTCTCTAGTCTCTCCACAATTCAATATTGTTTTCAAAGTTGATGTAATGCGATACATTCGAAGAAAGAAAAGGGAGAGAGAAAAAGTTGAAAAGAAAAGTTGAGAGTGAAGAAAGCTCTCTCTCATCGAAATATGAGTGTCATAGTCATCAAAAGGAATTTTCGATTACAGAGCTGACCGAAAGCAATTTGACAGTAGTGTTTGAGTGAATACTCAATTATTGATGCTGGGTAGACGCGTGTGTGCACGCTCCCATTACGGGAGTAATGTTCCGGAAAGGCGATTGTGATTGTGTATGGCAGTGCTACCATGTCGAAATATATTGGCACAATTCTTTATCCAAACTATATGCATAATTGGCTGGCTGAGCGACGGGTTCTAAAGATAGAGAGACCTGTCTAGCCTAGTATTTAAAATTATTATTACTTATGGAAAAGTCTGTTAATTTGATAATTCCGTACACACTAACACAATAACACACTTACGTTAGAGAGTAGCAGACAGTATAAATCGGCTTTATGCTTGTCAAGGGTACACATTATTTTATAATTTTCATTGTAAGCATGCCCAAACCGCTGTAAGCTAATCACCCATCACCCATAGCTGTACATAGAAGTTGCAAAGTGGTAACAAGACAGCAAGAGTTCATATTAAATTCCAATTTCATCAAGCGATCGTCACTGAATTGTGAATGATCTTGAAGCTGAATTTTGAAAATTCTGAGAATCTTCACTCCTTCTGTTGCGATAGATAGTGACTCGTGATCTCGTGCAGATATAAACTTTGGATGATTTTGATTAAGCTAGGAATTTTAATTAGCTTACCTCATTTACGTCTCTCCGGGACAAGTTTCGATTATGTTGACGCAGAGTTTCAATCCCATGATTTGTTCTACAACATTTAACCTTGAATGAAGTAACGGATGTAATACCGAACCGGTTTGATGACACACTTCAAATATTTCAGATGCACTGTACAAAGTTAAAAGTTTCCAGAGTTTGGCACGTATTCGATGCTTGCTTTTTATAGACTTTTAAATTCCAGGAATCACCGGAATGGATGGCACACTTCAGAAGCTAACAGCTTCAGCTAGTATAGTTGGGATCAGTTCACGGTTCATACAATCAATTTTTTTAACCTATAAACGACACTCTGACAGTAAGTGTTCGTCTTGTAATATCCATTAAATCCTAAAGATATTCACAAACACTCCAGCATAGTAGTAATTAACATCGGAGCTTCACAATGTGTTGCATCCTCCTGATCCTCTCAAGATACTATTATTCATGTCATCCTTGCTTGAGTAGTTCACGCCAAGGTGCACATGGTTGACTTCACAATCACTTTGTCTAGAAGTAAATTAAATTTAAAAATAAACACACATGGATTATGCATTGCTCCTGGAAGAGTAGAGTCTTTGGACCATGCAAAATCCTAAGGGCCATTAAAATATATGCTCTGTGACACAATGTATTCAAAAAGTCTATACACTTTATAGTCTTTAAAAATGTTCATTAATTCAATTATAGTTCACGCACTTCCAGAGCTTCACATTGACATTGAAAACAGAACTCTGCGGTTGATGTGTGCTCCATTGTATTTTGACATGTTTCAGAATATAAAAACAATAGGGTTTTCACGGCATATATCTTGTAGTCGTCAGCTCAAAATGCAGAGTGGACACATTTTAAAAGTGTGTGGGTGTGCGCTACTTGTGTGTGATGCCGCATTAGGCACGTATACACTCATGTTATTTACAATATCTCTCTCCCAAAAAAACATTTTATTCCCATTCATCCAGAAAATCTTGTATCTCTTATTATCGTTGCCACCTGCATAATAAACCTATTATGTATATATAGAGATGTGATGTTTCATTCTTTTGCTCAAGTGATATGAGGATCATGATTTCATGATGATCAGTCCTCTCACATGTGTTCAATGTTTCGTCCTCTTTTTCCATGTATTTTACCTGTGTGCATTTACAAGCAAGTCTAATTTCCCTAAAGCATCTCTCCATGTAATATGGAATATGAATATGGGAAGTAATACGCAAGTAGCAAACCCGCACCTTTAAGTTCAAAGGAGGGATCATCAACCAATCGCTTGATGTGTATAAGCACACATTTCTATGTATGATTCATTCTCATCTCGACTAAGAATCTGCTAGGATAAATATTCTCTGTCTTTGTATATCTCATCTACCAAATGTATCTTCTATGTTTTGTACATTTCTATATTGGCTTCATTTAAGTTCATGAACATGCGCGTTCTTGAAGTGAACTCTGAGCTGTGGGGATCTAATGAATGAAATAACTGTGTGGATAAATTCATTTTTTATAATTAAAAATAATAAAATATGCAACTTACCTTCTGATATACGTCCCTTATTGAACAAAAAGAAGACAAATTATTGTAAAGAGTTTCTTTAGTTTTCTCTACACCCACTCAAGAAATATAACGTCATTTCCAGGATCAAATGGTCTAGGAAAAATTAACTCCTTTCGACGAACTGTGACATCGATAGAAATGCGTCAGCAGTGTTGATGCATAATATTTGTGACAGTGTGAGTATTGGATATGCTCTCGGATGGAATGGAATGTATGGAGTAGTATTGGAATCGAAAATGAAAGCAGCTGAAGAACAGATGAGAAAGAAGGGTTGTTCGTATGTATTTCCTTCGTTTAGCGAGCAAGGGAAAGCTTATATTGTATGTGCGTGCTTCTCTTTCGATTTCCCGAACAAACCGAGAAATGTTGGAGTCGGGAGCTTAAGCTACAAAAATCGGGTAGCTAGAGCTCTCTCTGTGGACATGTGGGAGCTAAAATGTGATACGGAAGTTTCTCCTGTGAGAAGAAATTCGTGGTCTCCACTAGACCACGCTGGGTAGTTGCATGAAACGTGGGAGTATATTCCATTGTTGGAATTTTTGCTTGTGTGAAACTTGTTTTGATTCGTCCAAACTGAATATAATTTTTATTGTGAAGACAAATCATTTTATTTAGGGCTGCATGTTTCTGAACTCGAATATTAATTTGTACGATTGCCTAATTACCTGTAATTCGTTTTAAACTAGATCCGTAAATTATATTTATTTTGTCGCCGCCGAATCCATCCATGTTTTTTGCAATATTAATCCATCGGCATTTTTGATGTGGGATTTATACTGTTCTAAACTAAAGACCTCAAAAAAAAGTTCTGATTTGCTTCATACAAAATTTGCGAATAAATGGTGGCAATAAGTCACTTTGTTTATTCACCTGGAACCTGTTTGCTGTTGCTGGAAAACATTTTTTAGTAAAAACATCTTGCTCCTATAAATGCCACATTTCGATATATTAGCATTTACTCCTACTATTTTATGAATTCAGGTCATTCACGCCAATAAAATCCATACTGAGAGGAGCATACGCTCAAGTAGAAGCTTTTGCGGAAGCCATTACTCACGCTTTTGGAATGGTAATTTGTAACAAGAAGAGAAACCATGAAACAGATGCAACATATAATTTATACGATCTGCACACACGACTATATTTTGGTCGATACAACTTCATTGATTCTGTTAGGATTTCGATATCTGTACCAGTGGTTTATGAGTACATGCGAGGTTTTTGTTTGATGCAATTGATGCAATATATTTTTCAGAAAGTTTTGTCATGGACGATCCCATTTGTGGATTTTTACTGGCAATTACAGGCAATATCCTTAATGAAACATACTTAATGTCGTTATAACCGCTGCACCTGCGACCACACTAATAAAACGTTTGCAGCATTCACATTCTTGCAAAAAACTTCGAGAAAGGTTATATTGCATGTATCCAACACTTTCGTTTTCTTCTTGTTTCAAGGATAATCTGTCGGAGACTCGATCTGATATTTCGCTGTTGAATGTAGAGTACTAGAATTACTAGATGTACTCTAGTCATAAATTCCGCTCTTACCAACACGTACACGTAAAATCTCATCATCTATATGATGAGTTAAAGTCAGCATGATTTAGCTGCACACATGGCATTTGCTGAAAGTAGAGTAGCGAACGTTGATTTCAGTTTTTCCCAAGCGCAACGTGACATGAATTTTTTTGTGGACAGAGAGGAACATTTTCGGTACTCCAGCCAGTGATTCTTGTGTACTCTCTACCCCTATCTTTATATTCATTTGATAAGAAATTGTTTCAAACATTTTCCCATCCTCCTCAACTTGATCATTTCCAATGCCCACCGGAGTTGAATCCTGAATCTTCTTGCAATGAAGGAATCCTTGTGTACATTTATCATTTAGTTTTTTTCTCTCTCTCTCTCCAGAGTTTCTCCACAATAGCCTATAGGATCCGCTCTGAGTTTAAGTCAACTTCAATCAGTCGTCCGTAATCCGAAGAGGATGATGTGGAAAATCCATTGAGAATTTTATCTTGTGTATTCCAAATACAAAACTTACTTAATATTGCGCTGGTTGTGACTTCAGCATTGAAAAACAGCGGATGTAATCAATTCTTCGTCAAGTGGGATGGGATATACATACTACGAGAAAAAAGTTTCACTAAGAATTGACTCTCCAACAAAAAACGGAACAAAAGAGAAACCTCCCTTCGACGAATTATATCGAAACAAGAACATGGGGACGACTACATACTTGAAATTATGTAACATGTAGTAAAATATAGGTGGAAAGGTAGAACTGCATCTTTGTTTCCTCTCTATAATATGCAGTAAAAAACTGCTAAAAAACTATATAGTATTGTGTAATATTGTGTGTGTGTGTCTCACTCAATATATTTATTATGCGCATTCACATTCTCTGCACAAGAGGAAAAAACTGCTCTCTCTCTCTTCTTGTCCTGTGTTTAAAACACAGCCGCACATAAGGAAACCCTAACTAATAACTCGTGCTTGTTACTTCCAAAACTCTTTCCCTTCTCCTCCTCTCTTTGGAACATGAAAATGCCGTGCCATGCAGCCAGCTCTCCCGCTTTTCCCAATGCCAAAACAAAATTACAAGGAGCACGTTAGCGGATCTCTGTTTCGCAGAGAGAGAGAGAGAGAACAGCAGAGTTGTGACGTGAGTCGCAGGGACATGCGAAATCCTTAAACTTTCCAAATACCCCGTATATACTCCCAGTCAGAACAATTTCCATTCGAGTAAGGGCCTCTTCAACACCACACGTTCTCCATATATCCTCCTCTCATGTATATATGTATGTATACGTGTGTAGTACAATGGAACCAAGGAGTGTGTGCTATGTGTTGGGTGTGACGAAGAAGTGAAATCGTTCCAGAAATATGTAGGTTACTACAACGGAAAGTTCCTCTTTAGTGGCAATACAACCACACTGCTGCTGGTGGTGTGTGTGTGCTTGCTTGCTCTCTTCTAACAAGAAATTACATGGATATGGACAAATGTTTTTAGTAAAAAGAAGATTGGGCCAGACCATGCTTTTGCTATGTGATACTTCCACTGCTGCTGTTTGCCTCTCTCTCCTCTCCAGTTGCTGAATGACTCTGAGGACCGAACATGCTGAGCTACGTACTTACGTCTAGTAAGTCCACACATTGGCACGGTATAGTGCTGCAGGGCGAACCAGTGGTTTTGTTCCAACTTTTCTCCCCAACCAAGTAAAAGTTATATACGGAGAAAGAGCAGAAAAGGGATACGCAGGAAAGTATACTCATATTACATCATGCATAAAGGAGAAAGTCATATGATACGGAGTAAAGTAAAAGAAAGTAGGGACCTGTCTATGTAATATGGTAGTCTTGTAGTATTGCAGAACTCTTACTCTCTCTCTCATTCCAGAAACCTTTTCTCATATACGTAGTGTGCTCTTTAGTGTGGAATGTATGTACACCCTGACAATGAGTGAAACATACACAAGCACACATCAAAGACAGGAGCACAAGGAAAGCATGTTCGAGCCATTCCGAGTATCCAACGAATCATCAGCTTTCCCTAAGCTGGAGAATGTGTTCGGAGCGAAAGCTGAAATTTTCTCATTTCTCCTTTAGTCACTATTGCTCCTTTCCTCATGATGTCAGTCACACGTACTACCAACTACTACTAATGCTTTTTACTCTCTCTCTCTCTCTTTCTCCGTCTACGAAAAAAAAACTTAGTACTACTTACTGCTGAAAACATTCCTCGAGTGTAATACTGCGACCGTTAAAAAAGTAGTACACAGAAACACGTTAGCTTGAGAGAATCAGCAAACCCAATACCATTTCCTTCTTATCGCAATCTATCGAAGTACGAAAACATCCAAGAAATGTGGATGGAGCCAACAAGAAACAGAAAACAGATAGTGTCCACCTAAACCAGCTGCGGTAGATTTTTTATATAGCAAAAATTGAAAAGAAGAAGCTGAGTTTAGAGATAAAGGTTATCTCCGGAAGAGGTTTACAAGTTTTGCCCCTTCTTTTTTTTAAAAAAGTGATTGTTGGTCTACATTCCCTTTTTGTGAAAAGTGAAATTGTAAAGGACACAAGTTGGAACATTTATCAACCCTGGTTGGAATTACTGCCCGTAGATTTCGATTTTAAAAAGGAGTTCTCGCGACAATAATAATTTTTTATAAAAAACTACTGAACATCTCATTTCAAGAATTTCGTCAAAAGTGTAATTAGGCAACTAATTTAATTGGTGTACCTAAGGAAAAGAAATTAAGTTTTTGTGGACACATTGTAATAAGGTGCTACATTAGTGGAGTTCTAACCATAATTCTATCAAGTTTAGTTGTAGTGTTGTTCCCCCGAAAAACAGAAGCTTCTCCCGGTAATATGGACCTCCTCCCGAAATTGCATAATTGTGATGAAATGAGTCGCCGGAGAAAGCAGAGTTCGGTGAAAGCTTCAGCGCATTGCAATCATCATCATCATCATGAAAGCTCCGATGGACAGATGATGGATTCTACGCTAGACTGAATACTCAATGTGACACATCTGAAGGGAATAAATAGAAGGATGAAGCCATGTGACATAATACAGAGAAAAAGTTGTGTATGTGTACAATATGACATCCAACATCTCACAGTCGCAGTCCAGTCCTCTATAATTTAGCAATATATTTTGACACACATGTACACAAAATACACCCAACATCGTGTATGGACATCAACGTCCCCTCAGCGTCCATCTAAACGCCCACAGTGATGGCCACAATGGACGGCACGTGTGCCCCACTGTTTACGCATAATTGACATTACGCAGAAGAAAATATATATCAGAATTAATCAGAAATTCTCAGCAATTTGCACAGCCAGACTAGTTCTACTTTCACTTTGTGAATTTTGTGCATCATTCATCATCATCCCCGGCGACACAAGTACTCTAAAGTGAAAAGAATAAAGGAAACAACACAACAAAGTATAAAATGTGAAAGGTTGATATTACAAAATCTACCTAAAAATTGCATTGCTTAAATGTAAAAGCTCTCGTCGGCGACGACGAACTGAGAAGAGTTACCTACAACATGTCGTCTGACGAATGAGTCATAATAATGTCTTGTTGAACATATAAAAAGCGTGGCTCCAATCGATTCACATATGCACAGAGATTATTGATTGTGAGCGCACACACACACACATCATCATATATGAGAGAAGAAAAAAGTAATAAATGCTTGAAGCAGTCGTAGTACTAGAGTAAGTATGCTACATTAGCGGCATAGTTTTGTAGAAAAGTACTGCAGTCAGTAGATAATAAAGGAAGAAGAGAGAAGAGAAAAAAAGTAATATCAAAAAAGTGAAGAAGGAGAGAGTACGGGAAAAAAAGTAATATGACAATATGAATCTTACATACATATTTATGTAGTTTCTACTACTATACTCACAGTTTTTTAGTCGTGGTGATATATACCTTTGTCCTCTAGTCATCATAGTCATCAATTTGACCCTTCTTTCTAATCAACTTTTCTCAATAAAATATCATCATAAATATTGCCTATATGAAAAAAATAGCTTGAAAACCCTTGAAATTGACAACGGCCTTTTATTAACGATATCGTAAACTCTAGTGCTACACACATACTCTTAAGACATTCATACATAATTTCAAGTTGTATCAAATACTTTTAAACTTAAACACACAACATCACTTCAAAACTTAGTACGCACACATCATAAAATAGTCTTGTATGTGATAAGTTTGTTATCATCTCCTTCAGCAAAAAAATAGTATACATATTTAAAACTTTTTCATACACGTGAAAAACAAAAGCGTGTGTGCAATCAACTTTTTTGCAACAAGAAAAATATAATAATCGTGAACTACATACATACGTGCCACGTTTCTCCGGCATCACGAGAGAAAATCACCTCAACACTCCGTAAGGATTCCAATAAAGAGAAAGAAAACGGATTACATCCCACAACAAGACAACAAAGAATACCAAAAAGATATGCGCGCATTGGGTGAAGAAGAAAGAGAGTAATAAGATCAGGAAACCTACAAAAATACAAATGGTGTATGCACGCAAAACACTTCTTCTTCCCATCAATTGCTCAGAAGAGAAAATACAGTAGCATGCATCTGTAGTGGAGATTGACAATAGTTCGAGCCATCAAAGAATGTCTCTACTCAGTGTAACAGGTATGTTTTGTGTTTTATTGTTTTTTATGCAAACATATAGTAGCAAACGTTAGTTACTCTTCAATATAATATGAGTATGATTACGACAGCCCAAAAGAAACACGATTCGGTTTGACGTAAGCAATTTGCTGGATGCGTATGAAAATTGTGGAAATAGTTATTTTTAAGATCGTATTTTTCCGCAAAATTCAGTTCGAGTGGATGCAAATTGCATAAATTTATCATTTTCAATCTGCGTCAAAAGCAATTTTACCACAGGAAAGGTTATGTATTTTTTGTAACAATAAGCAAACAAGTTGTATAAATGTAAGGGGAGGGGAGGTATATATGTGGCTCATAAGATGTAGATACGAACTATAAAATTTAATTATCCCATTTGACGTGGATGTTTATTCAATACCATTATTTTGGACGTATTTTGTGAGTTGAAGAAGGTCTCCTTAAATTTCATACTGTGGCACTCAAAGCTTTTAGTCTCTCCGAAACTGATATTTTTGTCAGTTTTATATGCCGCATGTGACGCAAGTGTCTTTTCCAAGATGAAATCGCGCTTTTCTTGTGTTTTTACGATATTTTTTGGGGAAAGTTATTAGACGCTAACAATGAGCAATTTTGTGATGAAAATGATTACGATTCTGGAAAAAGAAAGTAGAGAGCTATATAATACATCAGTTTCATAAAAATCGACCTCGACATCTGGCTATCATTTTTATGTTAAAGCTACCCTCACTTTGTCCTCCAATTTGTTAATAAACTGTGAGGCGAGGAGAACACGAGGAGCAAATTATGAGAGAAAAAAAACTCGGGGAAAATAATTGGTCCCTGTCCTTCCCTTAATTACTCTCGAGATCGGTGAAGATGTCTCCTTATACTCCGCGGGAGAAAGTAGTAGAGCAACTTGCCGCTAGTTAGTAGTAACGTAATATCGTTATACAAGACCAAATATGTTTTCATCTTGCTAACTAAGTTTTTCTCTGAGAAAAATTGTTTTCACACACAATATTCCCAGGTAATTAGTAAAATAAACTTTTCCTCCTTTACACATGTTGCATAAAAGATCGCTAATTATGATAAGGGTATACACATTATTGCCATTGTCATAATATCATGGCAAATACAATAATAATAAGTAGAGGGACTCAGGAAATTTGGCCATGGCATTTCACGGAATGAGGTGAGGACATATGTAGGTGCTAGTTCACAATGGGAGGCACGTCACGATCACGAGTCCAATATTTGTATTAATATTATTCACTAAATTAGAATATATACTTACGGATACCAGTTGTTTCTAAAAATATGCACACAAATTTATGCAGTGTGCAAAAATAAGCATACCAAAATGATCCAACTCTAACTTTATCTCTTTTATTTATTCCTTTCAGTCAAGAAAGCGCGTTTCGTGGGAACTCAAGGTAAGTGCCAACAACAATTTTCACCACATTTTAACCATTATCTCTAAACCAGTTTCCCTAAATCCTGGTCCATTCGTCGTTGTTGAACGTGTGTGTGGTACAAAAAAATGGAAGTTGATTTGTCTGCCATTGCGCTATCATAAAATAAACCAAGAATATCACTGAATTCAGAGTCAGGCTAGAGGCTACCACGTTTTTTTTCTGGATCTCAATGTCACAATATAGCCCTCAAGTCGATATTTATAGCGAAGTTCGAGGAAAGAGTTGTGGAGCAGTAAAATTGTTGGAGGAATGCACGCGCTCCTCATTATGACCGAGCTGAAATTATGCTAAAAAATGCTGGTCGCCCATGCAAGAAACTCTTTTGGTAGTAGTTAACTGAGCGTTCGTAGGGAAAGTCTTATTGGTGTATAAACAAGGATACCTACTCGAATGTGTCGCTGAGTAATTTAACTGGAGTAAGCGGTTATAGTCAAGTAGTATGGTGAACATACCAGCCTATTGTATGACGTTCGCTTGGTATTTTTATTTCACTTGGATGTAATATTATTATGTAAAATGTTATGTATCACGTTCCATACAAAATCCCTCGGCGGAAACTTGTTTTTTTTTGTACCCACGAAAACCAACACAACACACACTACTGTCATACGTCAACCCTGTCTGACTCGGAAAAAAAACTTGACTAATGATGACTATGTCCTTTAAATGAAATGCAGCAAGCCAATGGAATTCTTACGTAACACTCAAACTTCAACATGTGAAGTCTACCACAGTCCAAGTGAAAGGAGCTAACCCAAGTTGGGAACAGGACTTCCTCTTGTAAGTTGACACTTTTGTATCTCTATTCTCAAAGAAAAAAATATATATATGTTGTGATGTGATCAGCGATCCAGGAATGCTTTTGACACTCAAGGATTTTTCTCGAATCGGAAACCATCATAAATTTTTACATAAATACATATGCGCACATGTCTAAATACCATTCTCTAGTCTTTAAATAGTTTTTTGGAAAAGCAATTAATACTTGCTTCCTCTGGCTTGAGGTCACACAGTAATTAACTTTCTTGTGGAATTCTCGTATCGACTTTGCATTTTTTCACCCTCTTTCCAATTAAGTGTACAGTCTGGGGATATGTATTGCCGTCATAAATTAGAAACAGTGGAGGCGATGCCAATATAATGCACATTAAATCTACTGAGTATGCACAAACATGCACCCCGTCTCCTGCTCCTGGATATTGTAGAGAGCGAGCTGGAAAGTTGACCTTGAACGTAATATCTGTAACAAAAAATACACCATTTATCAACGAGTTAAGTTTCGCTGTTCCCTTCTTATCGTCAGGCTTGATCAGTTTCATGACAAAAAAAATGTAGCTGCTATACAATACTCTCTGGAGGAGAAATATAAATGTAAATAATTATGGGAAACGGCCAACTCGCCATTAATTTGTTAGCACAATGGATGAAAGCGTTTCTGGAATATGCTTCACAGGAAAAACAAATACGCTCAATTAGCGCTCTCTCTTGCTGTATAGAATTGCTGGCGAGAATCCAACCATTTTCATCGTGTCAACTTCCTTCAGCATTCGAGTTGGGGATGGAAAACTCATGGAAAATTTGAATACAGGAAGCGTCTCCATAATGAAATTTTGGTTTCTTGCTCCAACTCCACAAATGCCAAAAGCCATATGAGTATAGTTCATCTGATAAAGAGTGTATGCAGTTCGGTTGCCCACAAAAAAATTGTGTGCAAATTGCATCACGGCAAAAAAAACTCCGATTAACGTCACAAAATAAACTAGTTTGATGCACTTCTTTGGAGAAAATCGGTGGAAAATCTAGTCGTCAGATTGTGACATCAGTTGTATACGGATTATATAAGCCCACTCAATATTCCTATTTTTAGGGGCAAAAGAAGCAACTTTTGCAACTGCACATCAACGCTATATAAATATTGTGTGTGTGACGTTTAATGCCAATTTCGAATCCAGTTGGTGGGGAAATAAAAGGAAGATAAACTGGAGTAGATATACACACATCTGCTGGAAACTGATGATGCACAAGGACTATTGTATAGAATGGATGAGATGTGTACCTAAATTGATTTCATCGTGGAACGGAAACGTCGACCTACTTGGCGTGTATGGAGTCGCACATGAAAATGAGTCAATGTAGGAAACTTGAAAGGATGAAACCATTTAACCATCACCCTGAAAATTTTCTATTGTGACTCGCTGTCGCTTTTCTCTTTTCTCATACCATTCATTCGCATATGTTGTTATTGCGTATCACGAATTATCCGATCCGCTTCTGCCTTTTTTTGCGAATTGCTGCATATGAAAGCTACTACTACATTTTATAAAAGCATGGATGTGGAAAATTGTGAAACGGCTAGTGCACTCAATATCGCACAAAGTTTTTTCTCTCTCTTGTATTTAGAGCAACACATATCGAAGAATAAAGTCTTTTAAAACTTTGCCTCTCATCCTCATCATACGATAGCAATATGTGGTGTTATCTGGAATGCAATCATGTAAAAACGATAGGAGTATCGCATCGATAGTTTTTTCCCCATTTAGAATATAAAATGAAAGGGAAAAGGTTTTTGTGCAGGCTTGTGTGTGTGTGTCTCGTCTCCATACTAAAAACTTTTTGCCAAGTGGAAAACTCATATGGTTTTAAAGTGAAAGCGCAACTTTTCAGTGTAAAACACACAAAAAGTGTATGAAGGATAGTAGCTCATACTGCGCGACGCGACCTCACATGTAACCTGCAGGGATAGAGATTAGAAAAATATATTGTCAACTGTCTCGTTCCCTGCATCCGCACATTTCCCCTTCGTCCTTCTCTTATTTCTCCTTATTCTCGTTCGGTTTAGTTTTTGGAAACCCACCTTTTTATATATGCACGTTTCAATTCAATTGTGCCATCCGAATCCGAAGTGCAGAGAGTATGATTATTACCATTTTACCAAAAAAATGCAAGACATGAAGAGAGAAAAAAGTGTGGAATTGTGTCGTGAGATGCACATCGTGTATGTATGTACTTTTTTTCTCGGGATGTGCCTTTCAGAGAAGTGAAAGTAGCAAGTTGGCTGAGCAATATCTACATTATTTCTCCATCAGTTTTGTCAGTTCAATACCAACCATAATCATAAAAAAGGAATATTCATTGCTAGTTCCTCGCTCTTCAAGTGTCTCGTTGGTGTAATGGTGTATGAGCGGGGAATGTTTATGTTAGAAACTTCTCAGCTTCAGAAAAGTCTAAGGAAAAAAGAAAATTGTAGCCACTTCGTGATGAGATGAGATTTTCTTCTCTCTTCTCTCTCTGAGACACGAGGAGCGCCTTCGCACGATGAAATATTGCTCTAATCGCTTTCCCAACCATAAAATATAGCGAAAGTCGTCTCTATACCCATGCTGGTGTGTACACAAAAAAGACCTTGGTGGGTTAAAAAAAAGGGAGCAAACTGTATTGTCTTGTCAGACAAGAAGAGAGAGAGAGAGAGAGAAAAAGGGAAAGTGAACATGAAGATGGAGTGGAAAGGGGTGCCCGAGTGAGGAAAAGTTAAGCCTCCCCATCATTATTTTTCACAAAAGAAGAAAAGCCACTTGAAATCTATGCAGAAAAAGAAAAAAGTGTATCTCATGTGGTTTACAGTTTTTTATCCCACTTATTCTTTTTATCCCGGGGAGTTTACTTTTGCAATATTATAATATGCAGGCGGGGTAAGCGCTATATGAGCTCAACTTCAAGTCGAGTGCTATGGGCCTATGATCCACCAATTGTAATTATGTAGTAAAGCAATATAAAGGATGAGAGAAAGCGCCCTGGTGAAAACATCTGCTCTCCCTTTATTTCTCGTGTCATCATATCATGACTTCTTTCAACATTCCACACATTCCCATTCTCCTCCGGAGAAACTTCCGTCAAATCAAAGTTCTTTGTCCATTAAAAGGCTGAGAGGAAACTCGCTGAATTAATCCTTTCAAACTGTGTGGGTACTTTCCATTCCAAGTTAATCTTCTTCAAGAAGAAAGAGCCGCATGCGTAATAGCACAATAATGATATAATCCAAAAGTAGAGGTTTTGTCTCGTCTCCTCGCAAAATTGGATCAGTATATATAAAGTTGGGAAATGTAAAGGGGAACATGTGAAACTGTCGTCTTGTCACAAAAATGTTTCATTGTCATTATTTGTGAAAGGAGTCAAAAGGCAGGAGGTAAATTAGGCAAAACGTTCATGGGGCTCCTCAATAAACAAGCTAGCCACGGCTGAGGGATTTTTTCTCTCTCTCGAGTTTGTTGAAAGCTTTCACAATTCGGTTTTCATCTTCCTGTCACGCCGTAACGAAACAGAGTCGTGAGTCTCTCACTTCTCGCTCTCTCACCACTTCTCTCTTCACTTTATAGAGCAAATTTTGAGATTAGGCCCTTTACAGACGGAGAGAGACTGAAGGTTCTCCCTTATTGAATTTATATGCACGAAACGAAACACCAGACGATTCTGACAGATGCAGGCAGACGTGTGATTTGATGCTCATTTGATTCGCAGCGTGCAATAACATAACGCACTGGTGGATTGGATGAGGAGAAGCTATCCAGCTATGTTCTCAGCTGTGTGAAAGGTTCTCTCTCTGGAGTTGGAGAGTGACTCTCTTTCCCATGCTCTTTCAACATTCTTCACACATGCTTGTTGTTTGACGTCAATGATATTTCCGAAGAATCACTTTCCTAAATCTACGTAGGTAAATAAAAAAATTTTGTTCTCGCACATGGGCACCCAGCTCAACAACCCCTTCAATGATGAACGTGATGAAATAAAAAAAGAGTTGCTCTATGCAAATAGACCTGGAGCCGTGTGCCAACTTCAACTCGATGAAAGAAAAATAATGCACTTTTATGACAATAAAGAAAGTTAGCATACCTTTATTTAGTAGAGAGCACGTATAGAATACCTTGGAGCAGAATGCACAAGAGAAAGCAGAGAGTAAAATGGTAATGGTGTACCAGGTATCTCCGAGGAGAGGATAAGATAGTAGTATTTTTTCACCTTGTGTGAGGTCGTTGTGTTCTGCGTTAGCCCAACCTATGGCAAGTCAAGGCCGTTTCATTTTGAGAAAGAATGGAGGAGTGTGTGGCTCATAATCCCTGCTCTGGCGAAGATTTCACATTTCCTATTAGTTTAATTCTTCCCAAAGGACTTTTTTCTCGGATTTCAAGAAAACTGCTGCACACACACACTCCTGCCAGAGGTAAATATGAGGCAAGGTGCTTTTAACTTATGAATTAAAACTTTATCCTTCTGTCTTGTTCCAGAAGATACTTAGTTTGTGGCTCAAATTATAGCGCTTGAAAATGTTAGTAAAATAAATTAAATGCACAAAATTCATTTAACAGCCTGAGTATATATGTTTTCCCTATACTTTCTTCAAGGTTGTCTTAAACGTTGGAAGACACTCATCTGAATCGAAATGTGTTTGCGAAATTATTTCAAAGGCTGCAAGATAATATTGCACTTTTAATTGAGGATTAGAAGCTCTCGTTTATATTTAAATCACTGATTAGTACAGAACCGTGCTACAAGTCCCATCTCAATCGGACCACTTCCATTCGAAGCTTTCCTCAAATTGTAGTAGGGCGTAATTTAGTTATATATGACATTAAGCGTAGAGTGTCCTTGTATGTCTTTTATAATTCTCAGTATCAATTAGCAAGTATATATCATTGACGTAGTCGTTCTTCTATATATGAACATACGACGTGGACGTGAGTGCATGTATGTAGGTGTGTACTTAAAACGTCTTTGTGTGCACTCTTTTCATTAGCGTAGCACACGCCTTTGGAGTTTCATTCGAAAATTGCTCTCCATTACACAATTACCGTCTTGTACAAACGGGCAAATTTAATAAGTAACACTCTATTCACATTCCCTTTTCGGCGAACGCGTTTCACGCATGATATCGTGATGAATGTTGCATTTTATGGAGAAGGGGAAATTCCATTTTATCTTTCATTGGAGAAACAGCAGAACATCACAAACTATACATGCTTTCCTGTTCTGGAGGCTACCGATCCCATTTTCATTTCCTTTCCTGGTAAACTAGTGTACATCGTTCCAGATTCCAGTGTTAAATATTTATATCGAAGACGAACTAGCTCTTGCTGCCGCCTCTATATAAGCATTATTTTGGTATATGATTTAAGCTCTCGGAACATGGGCGGATACGCTAAAGAAATTCAGAAATTAACTGGAAGAAGAGAAAAAATTAGTTTTTCGGTAGAAAGAACCGTTGGAATAAGTGGATGGTATTGCCAAAGTGGAATAATAATCATTAGACGCTTGGTTCATGCTCAAGCTCATTTACTCACATCGTCTGTTTTCTATTTGCTCTCTGCTAGTGAGTAATAGTCATGAAATGAAACTGACTGTCGGAGAAGTTGTTGAGAAATCGAATTTACGCCGGTGGAAGCACGAACTCTATTGTAGTAGTAGTGTTCATCACGACATGCTATATAGATAGAGTATTATTATTATAGTGACAGCTTTTTGTATATTATGTCTGTAGATGATAGTGCAATGGTAGTGTGCAAGGTGAGCAACTAAAAGCAAAATCAAATTGGGATTACGACCTTTACAACGTAACTGCATGCCTTCGGGGAGAGAAAAAACTCCTTTTTGTGAGGAAGTAGAGAACACATAACACTTACGTCACTTGACCCAGGGTTGGGACTGCGAATGTGTGTGTGTGGTTTCTAGATTCGAATGTTATTGCTGCCACGCGTCAGCTTTTAACTTGCGAAAAGGAAGAATGTATGCATGGAAGTGTGTGATTAGAAATAAGTAATGCATGAGGAATTTGTTATGCTTTGCAAAACCATGAAAATTGTGGTTTGAAGTGGGGTAGCCGGGTAGCGCAAGGTTCATACGTGTTTAATTTTGTATGCATTTCATTTCCTGTCGAATTTCCGGAGAAAATTTCTGGTATCAAATGATGAGTTATTTATATGCACACCAAAGACTCCAGAAGAGTTGTCTCGTACTTGAACGTGAGCTCTAGGTCACACATTTGTCGGCTATGTAGTTATTTTTTAATTCGTTGTACCCTTTGATGCTTTTGTACTTTGAAACTTGGCCCAAAGTAATTTCACGAGGGAACTCTTGTACGCCATAACCTTTGTGTGAGTGTGGCCGTTTGTGTGTAGACTATAGACTCGGATTGCCCAGGACTGAATAATAGTGTCTTAATTTGTATTGCAGGATTGCAACGGAATTTGTAAACACGAAATTATGACAATTTAACGGTGAATTATTAGGCACTTTCATATTAAATCGAGTGTGCATGTACACAACTGCTGAGACAGCATACAAATTTTATACTTCTAGAGTCGAGACGTAATTGACAAGAAACCTCCAAACTATGTATATGCACACATGCCTCGACAGAATTGATGGTTTATTTGATGAACCATGTAATATTTACTATTCCAACACCTGCTCTACCTGAACATGACTATACGACGGAAGGGAATGCAGCCTGAAGCATTTGTGTTTGAACAACTTGAGAAATTTTCTGCATTGAGAACAAAGAGTAGAGTTTTAGGCATATGTACTGACAGTATAACACTGACTGACTTGGCACACCATATTGCATGCCAGTATTAGATTTGGATTTGTGTGATCGATGAATACTCGTGTCATTTCACCTGATTAAACTAGAATGAGAACGCATTTGGCCTTCTCTCTCTCGCTTTCCCTAGTTTCAGCAACGCTCTCTCCATCAATAATTCAAATACGACATTCATTCACATTCTTTTCATTATTGCTTTTGCACAAATCAGCTCATTTCTTGTCGGAAATGTAATTATTTAGACAATCATTAATTTTACTTTCAATCATAAAATCCATGTTCCACAAATAGAATGTTCATTGATCAGATTTGTTGGTGAAATGAGGTGTATTGGGAATATATAACCTGTGATTTTTTGTAATTCCCTTTCAACATATAAGTTTACACGTGTACAACAAGCGGCAGGCGAAGGATACATAATGTGCATAAATATGCTTGCGTAGGCGTAATCCAAATCAGACCAGGTTAATAAGCATCTCATCTCCGAACTAATCCTAAAAATGTTTGGACTTGGAGTGTGTAATTTGAAAGGTCGAATTCGTTCGAGTCAAGGATGTGAGCCACTTGATAACAAGAAAAGTTTGTTCTTCAAGACAAGGGGGAAAATGAAGCCTCCTTGACGTTGAGCTAGGTAGCAGTTAATGTTTTGCTACATGGAGAATTTAACAAAACTATATAGTATTTTTAGCTCAAGCTCAAGTCGAGAACACCCCTCCCTTTTGCATGAAAAGGAGAGAGAGAGAAAATGAGACGACAGCAAGAGGAGAGGAAACAAGCCATTTCCCAAGTCAGCAGCATCTCTCTAAATTCTTATCAAAGATTCATGAAAATGAGAGAACTGACATGATCCCTCGGAAGGTTTTTCATCAGTCAGCAAAACTTGTATATATTTTTTTGCTGTTGCTGGCACACCAAAAAAAACTCCAGCATGGATTGGACAGCTCGTCATACTACTTTTATAGATATAAACTTACTGGTATTTCTTCCCTGGGAAAAAACAAGTTTTCTTTCAAGATTTTCCAGCGAGTGTAAAAAACACAAGTTCCTTTGCACAAGCCCTTGTATCAAGTTGTAATCGTGTAAGCTGGTCTCGTCTCTTAGTTGGCTAACTCGACATTCCCTTTTGCGTTGCTGCTCTCCTCTTGGTTTTTATCTTGATCACAGTTTATTGGCTAGAAAACGGTCCATTCTAGGAATCCTTGATTTTCACTCCCGGAATTACATTGTTTGCTCCTCTTTCGTCTCCTCTCCGCGCTCAACTAGAAACACTCCCCTTCTGCTCTACCTATTTATATGAACATGGAGAAGAAGAGAGAAAAATATGTGTCCAAACGACGACAACTGAAAGTGTTGCAACTCATTTTCAAAGAGTACGTATGAAGATATGTACATGGGTACATCATTGAAACTGCGGATACTCGGTGGCGGTGTACTTTCTCTCTCCTTCTCCTAGTCTCCCCTTACGTTGGCTAGATATCAACAATTCCTTTTGCACTGTTGCCTTTTCAATGTGATTTTTCGTCATGCGATGCATGTGTGAAATAATATGACGTTCTCAGCAAAGGAAGAAAAGAAGAAGAAGAAGAAAAACTTTCATCATATCTTCCTTAAAGAACATATATAATCTTTTTCATAGGAAGCTATAAGCATTATGTGAAAAGGAGCGAAAATCCTTGTCTCCTCTCTCCCATTCTGATCATATTCTTGTACAAAAGATAATTTAGCGGAAGATTATTATGGACCTGAAAATATTGTGAGAATCATATCAGCATACTTGAAAATCCACAAGCTGTGCACAAAATCCATGCACATAATGGCAATTCTGAGCGTGTGTGTGTGCTAGTAGCATTGTAGTAACAGTAACCCACACACAACGTTATCTCAATGGGCAATAGAAAAAATAGAAAAGAGATAAGACGGGAGAGAAAATTACGAAGAGATCAGCATTGATATTCCTATAAAGCAGAATTGCATCTTGTTACATTTTTTTCATAAAGATTTGCACACTTTTGCACATTTCTCTCCCACTTCTTCTGTCCCTGTCCTAGTTCCTCAAAAAAACTTTCATTTTTTTGTCGTCTCGGATATTCATTGTCTTGCGGGAATGTACTTCTTTTCTTACTGCTAAAAGCATACATTCATATACACTAATACGGCTTCACTTAAGTATCTGGGAGAAATATAAAAGCCGGCACACCCCAAGCAACTTTTTTTTATACCTTTCCGAACATGCTTTGAGTATTCCCATTGGAAGATGGAACGTCACTAAAGAGATGCTGTATGTGATACATAATGTCCTTGCCATTACACACATCTCTCTTCTTTCACATACACACAATTTCCATATCATTTCATATCGCACATCAAATCATCATTGTCGCCATTTTCTGCAATCATAAAGTGATGTGAATAATACATTTCGAGTTCTCGGCACACTCCTACGATTAGCAGATGAAAGCAATCGCCAAATAGAATATAAAATGGATAAAAAAGACAGTCACAAGAAGAAGGAGGCAACAGAACGGACTTTTTGCTCACAATAAAACTTCTTCTACAATGGGACTAGTAGAGTGTACAAGTGTGGACAGAGTCCAAGGTTGAGCTCCTTTAAATATCATCCTCTTCTTCGCTTTATTACATTTCTCCTTCTCCCCAATATTATTTTTCTGCTTCAGAGTTACCTAAACTGCATGTGAATTGCACTGCTGCACACACTTGACAAGGCTGAACGCGAGGGGAGCCGACAAAGCAGCGACAAAGAAGGAATACAGCGGATGACACAAATAATAAAAAGGGAATTCATGTTTCGTAAAGAAGGATTCATAAATTAGGCCAATCTCTCTCTCTGCTGCTGCTGCTTCTACCATTACTAAAATAGGACACAATTTTTCTTTCTTTACCCTTCGGATAAGCATGCTTAAAGAAGAGAAAACATGACAGAAATTATATTAATAATATTGAGGAGAATTGGAGAAAGCCATAATACACTGAGGTTGGATCCTTCTTTGCCCCGGATTTGACTTGATCTGAGGGATAACATTCCTCTGTATTGAGAGAGACAGCATATCGTAATCCTTCATCCGCCCAGGCAAACGTTATGCTTCCTTACATATATATTCTATTACAAATGGTTTAATAAACTACGGCTGCCACACACTTATGACGACAATGTCTTTCTCAATTGTCGAGGAGCGTCCAAAATGAAGGATGATTGCATCTATCAAAACCAATAAAATATGTATACTTTTTTATATCTCAACGGAAAAGATTCGTTCGGAGGAAGGGAAAGGATAAAAGTAATTTACTTTCCTGACATCACTCCATATATCTTTCGTCAGCAGCACAGTCTCTCAAGTGCCACACTATTTGTCCAGAAGAAATAAAAATAACTATATACGATTATTGCAACCAGCTACAGGCACTTACCACCAACGATGACTCCTCATGTGCTCTCAGGTCTGTCTTGTTAAACTGAGAAAGGGGAGACAGAGGAGAAACTGTAGGAGAGAGAGAGAAAATGTAACTAAGCACACACGACAGACTGTTGCAAATTGTTATTCGTGCTTAAATGCTAGCTCTGCCCTGCCTGCCTTTTTTTAGAGTGTATTCAGTTACTGTGGTATGCCTATAAGTGTGTGATGGTCAGCAAGGTGGAGAAAAGTGTCGCTAATCTCCTCTTGTGAGTAAGCTTGCTTTTATCACTGTATCCCAATTATACCTTTTAAGCACATCCTGTTAGTCTGGGACCTGTCCTGTCCATTTGTGCATCCCAACATCACTACGAATGATGAGGAAATCCTGAGAAGAAAAATGAATACAAGAAGAGAGAGAGAGAGAGAGAGAAATCCCAACACGTTCGCCTTTTGTGTGAGTTGAGTTGTCGTTTTTTTCTCCTCTCTGTGTCACTTGATGTAAACTGATGGGTTTGTTGGAGAAATGGATACGATGAAAAGATAAAAGGGAACACATGTTTACCTTGGATTACTCACGGCCACGGCGGGTGAAGGTGAAGTGAGGCATTGAGAGCTAGATTGAGAGCAGAGGGGAAAATGGACTCTCTGGAAAAAAGGAGAGTGGTTTATGTGACTCTCGTGACCCGAGATGAGAGAAAGATGCCGCATGGTATTTCCTGTGACGCGCGCCGCGGTCAATGCACACAACAATATCTGCAACGTTGTGATAATCATTTGCTTAATATCTTGAGCATGCAATTTTCGGGATTGTGAAAGCATGTTCCTAAAATGGGAATTAATAGGAGGAGGATGGTGATGGTGAGAGGATGTGTTTTGCAATAAATACCTCATGAAGCCATTCTCTGCATGACTCGTCGGAGGAAAGGGGAGAGAGAGCAAATGTGTATTTCTCGCTGTGAAATGGAGGAAATTTCCCCCTTTCACACTTTCTCCCCTTTAAAATATTATACGCTCTCTCCGCACTAGAGACCACATACAATCACCTTCTACAAATTTCTTGTTGCGGTTTCCACTTGTTCGGCGGTCGCGACTCTAGAGAAAGTAAAGGATACGATGAAGAAACGGATACAAGACTAGGTTATAGAAGTTGGGAAATGACCAAATTCCGGAATCCATCGGGATGGGTAAAGCTCATTATATTTCGCTATACAGTACTTGCCCTACTCCATCCTCCTTTCCTTTCCCAGTTTTCCCCTTTTCGCACAGATGCTTCATTTCCCGTAATAGGAACTTATTATCAGACGAATAAGACTTTTCAAGTCTTGCTCTATATCGTCTTGATTCTCCACAATTTTTTTAAAGGTTCTCTCCTTCGACGAGCTTAAATATTCAATGCGATTGGCCTCTCTCTCTGTATCCTGTATCTTTTCCACTTTGGGAGTCGCATCATATTAGGTCAGACGGTTTTCTTATCGTGTTCCACATTTTTCGTAAATAACTCAAGACGGAAGGTAAATACGCAAAAGTCTATAAATAGCGGACGCAAGTCAGCAATAAAGAAATACATCAAGTAGATTTGAAGAAAATTGCAGCCCACTGTTCTGTAAAAGGAAGTAAATTTATAACACTGTAACATCAAGCATAAAATTAATTTTTTAAATTATGCCCGTTCCATGTCCCCATCTCCAAACTCCTTGCCAAGTTCATAAAACACTGTCAACAAGAAGAGAAAGGAAGTCGAAAGTTGTTTCAAAGGCTGGAAGTACATTAAAATGAAGATGACACATTTTCCCATCAGTTGCATATTATTAATATGACTGTGCTTTTGGCCTAATATGTGACCTATACTAATAACAACAATAAAGGTATATACATATTTTGTAAATAAATCTCGCATAAAAGAAAGACATGAGCACACAATTTTCCCCCATTCAATTCAAAAAGTATACAAAGGAAGTTGCAAGTTTGAAAAGCAGGATGTGTTCATACATCACGTCTTCCTTTTTCTTGGCCAAATGCTATTTATATGACTTGTTCAAGTTTAGAAATTTCGGGTCAGTTTAAGTAAGCCGTTCTAACGAATAGTAGATACGACAAGAATCGCAATAAAATGCATGTCTTGTTGATAAGAGCATGATGAATAGCAGTGTTGCGTTCATGTGTTTTCTCCTCTCCTCTTCGTCTTGGCATTATTATATGCACTCTGCTCTGCCTTATATACACTTTTTCCTTTGACAAAGAAGGTGAGTGTAAATTTTCCTTTCTTACACAAGGAGAGTCAGTAAACGACGTGATTTTTTTGTGATGGTGGGATGCATGTAATGGAATCTTGAGTGCTTTCCCTTCAACTTAATCCACTCAATTTATTATTTGAGTGGAGCTGCCACCACACCTGGTTCCTTTTGAGAGAAACACCACAGGATTTACTCCGTGTTTTTTCCTGGTTCATTTTATGATACCATCGAGAGGCTTGACTTTTTATACTCATACTCAATATATATACTCTTTCTCTCAACTTCCGCCTCCCGTTCATCCATCCACTTCACTTGCACACGCATACACAAAACCTTGTTAAACTATGACACAGATTTAACTCTAATATCACTTTCCTCCCCTATCTCTGTGCATGTGTTGAGAGAAGGATTTTTTTCTTCTTGCATATATTCTCAGAAACATTTTCGCCTTGGAAAAAAGTTATTAGCCATCTGATGCATATTGCTCAGCGTTGTAATAAATGTAAAAAGGGGGAGATAAGACGGAACAATAATGATGATCAGAGTGATTTCCTTCCTTTGATGGTGCATAATGTCAGGGAGTAATAAGAAGTATGTGAACTGAACTGACGTCAATCCGTTTCCGTCTTACGTTGCCTACAAAAATCATATAGTCTCAAAGCTTTTTAACTTTAACTTCCTGTTACACTTCTCTCTCTCTCCAAAATGCTTTTCTTCGCTCCACTCTTTTGAATCTTACAAAAAGCTAAAAAAAGGTATAATAATACTGAATTGAATAGGTATAAACTGTAAAGTTTTTTCTTCTCGCAAAAAAAGAAGCGTCAGGAATATACGCAGCTGGAGAAATAAAATGGCTCAGGCTGCAATGAAACTTGTTCACTTTATAATGTCACGTCGCCGTCGTCTCCTTTCTTCTCTCTGATGTTACTTCATCCATTCATTATGAGAATTGAACGGATGAGAAATAATTCTTTAAGTTTAATCCGACCTGTAGCATGCAACACAACATCCTTTTTTGCTTTACTTTAGTGCACTGGCGATCTCTAATGGCACTTTTTCTTTTTGAAGACTTGAAAGGACCGATTTAGAGAGAAAAGGGAGAAGGCGTGTAAAAAAGGGGGCTAGTGAAATTGCCTTTTATTCAGTTTCGAGGGTGTATCATATAACCATGATTATTATACCTCTCTCACTCACGTCGAATGTACATATGCATTTATGACTTTGAAGACAACAATTTCCTCCGTCCTTTTCATTGCACTCCCATTACGCTTAAAACGTCTTTAAATGGGCTTGAAAAAGTAGTAAAAAGGCACAAAGAAAAAAAAGCAGAGAAAGAATGCTCCTTGTGGGAATCACAGGTGCTTATACACAAGATATAATTTCTTGTGGTATATGGGCCGGAACCAAGGACTATAAACATGGCATTTTTTCTTCAAGTTGCGTCATTGACGTAAATTAAGGTTTAGTTTATACACAAAACGCTCGTTCCAACATCAAAGCACATTTTACTTGCCACATGCTTTTGTGAAGCTTCACATAAACAAACAAAACCCAAGAGCAGAGCAGGTGGATAGTTGTGAGTACCCATTCTCATAAAAGGAGCGAGCATTTACACTTTTGGTTAGCGAAAAGAAGACATATTAATGTGGACAGCGGAAGAATTATCCTTGAGTTTTCACATTCTCTCGGAAAAAATGTAGGCGAGAGAGAAAAACTCATTTCCTATTTTTCGTAGAGTCGAAGAAAATTAAA
Organism: Heteromurus nitidus; assembly: GCA_034687055.1. Classification (NCBI taxonomy): domain Eukaryota; kingdom Metazoa; phylum Arthropoda; class Collembola; order Entomobryomorpha; family Entomobryidae; genus Heteromurus; species Heteromurus nitidus. The sequence continues at coordinate 28,488 of JAQFZW010001315.1, forward strand.
TAAATGTTTACTTTATTGGAGTGGTCCATGAAAAATGAACTGTATGCTATCATGATCATAAGCCATACACAAAACATCATTCCTAACATCCAAAAATTTCTCTTTCAGAAAAATATATAATTTGTTGCCCTTTAACAATAAGTTCAACCACCTAACGTTTAACACTTACCTTTAACTAAGTACTACAAATGCAAAGTTAACATTTACCAGACCAAATTTTATCTCCGTACTAAATCCCGTGTCGTCCATGTCAATTGACAAAGGCACTTCTCAAAATTTGCCAAAATAAAAAACGGCAAATTTCAAAATCAGTCAAATTAAACAAAGAAACTTTGCAAATAATGCCAGAATAAACGAAGGCAAATATAAAAATTTGCCAGAATAAAAAAGGGCAAATCTCAAAATCTGTCAAAATAAAGGAAGGCCCAAGTCAACTTGTCACGCTTCTTAAAAAAAGGCCTATGATTTCACCCAAGTGTGACAAGTTGACTTGGACCTTCCTTTATTTTGACAGATTTAGAGATTTGCCTTCGTTTATTCTGGCATTATTTGCAAAGTTTCTTTGTTTAATTTGACTGATTTTGAAATTTGCCGTTTTTTATTTTGGCAAATTTTGAGAAGTGCCTTTGTCAATTGATATGGACGATGTTAAATATCGTACGGGTTAATCAGCAATGATGATGAAGTCACGAGGGTCATAATATGCAAATGAGCACCTAATTTGCATAATTTCGAAAAATGATAATATAAAAAATAGATTTT
>JAQFZW010001316.1:0-29234 GCA_034687055.1 Heteromurus nitidus
AAGTATATACTTTTCAGACAATTTAACGAATGAGTGGCCCAATGTAAATAACAATTACTGTAAGTAATAATATAATAATTGTACGTATAAGTGAAACAATTTATTCGATGTAAACGCATTCACGTGGAATTTCTGATTTTTTTTCAACAAACAAAACACAAACAAATTCAAAATACAATTCAAGATAATTAAGAGATTGATGATGATTTGGATTCCTCCTTTTTCCATCCCGATCCCGATCCCCATCCACTACTTCCTGAAGGATTGACACCAGTGCCGTTTGAATGAGAAGCCCATGAACTCAAGACGACCGAGTCTGCGGAATACGCTGAGCTGTACTCAGGATTTGTTTCAATGCTCCCGTACTGCGCGTCGGTCAGGTCGTGCTCGGAGAAACCGTCGTTGTACATATCCACTTCATGATACATCTCGCCATTCTCTACGCTTGATGTGCTGGAGTTAGACGTGCTGTTTTCTACCCCCATCCAGATGTATTGGGAAGGATTGGGATCATGGTACACACTCGCGTTGCTAGTCGAGTGGTCATCAGGATTTGAAAGGTAAAGAGCGGTGTCGTCATTCGACTCCGCAAACGCTGAAATGTTCTGAGCCGCAATGATCTGACCCTGGCTGACCTGCTGACCGTCGGATGGTGGGCCTATTTAACAGAGAAAGGACAAAAAATGAAATAAATTAAAATACACAATTCTAATAAGTTTTATTTTAGAATTATATAAAAAAAATATTTAGAAAAATTACTTGATGATCCTGATCCCCAACCTGAAGGTGCTCCCCAACCTGAAGGTGCACCCCAGCCTGTTGGCGCAGTCGAATTCCAGCCCGTCGGTGTAGTTGAATTCCAGCCTGCTGGTGGGGGTGCATCCCGTGCTGCATCGCTAATAGGTTGTGGAATGGTATTTGCTTGGACCAGCAAGAGCAAAGTTGCTGCTGTCGACAGGACAATGCCACCGTAATACTTCATTTTTAACAAAAGTTGTGGGTTTTTTTTCTGGAAAGAATTCCTAAATTGAAACTTTCAGTTGCTTCTCTGATTTACGAATGTTTGGGCTTTTTCAAAAGTGTCCCTTTTTATATTGGTGTTAGAATGAATATATGCAATATGAAACTTGGACTTGCACCAGTATCCCTAGTCCCTGGTACTCCAACATTTTCTAAAAATGCATGTGAAAGGGTGAACAGAACAAAGCTTCATCTCACCACACCAGGTGAAGGTACATTTGTGAACCAAATAAATAATCCTTCTCTATTGTTTAAGGTCAGCCGTTTCTTTTTCTTATTTTTAACTCGAATTTATTAATAAAAAATGACCCTTGAAATTCTGTCCGGGTACCTGATTACAAAAATCGTGCATACATCAGAAACTAAACTTCTTTATCTATTTGGCTCCATTAAGATTTATTGTAGTAGCGCTGCCAGTTGTCGTTAATCCCAGAGGACCTGTAAGGTTCGAGGAGAAGCTAATGGAGAGAGGCTGATTTTCTGTACCAGAAGTTGCAGACAGGGACATTTCATCCGTTATCGCAACGGCTTCAGTGAAATCGGTCAGCACTAGGTCGTACCCGGCAGCTGCTGATGGAGTCTGGGAGGGGGCTGAAAAAATACAAAAAATTAATCATTGTTAGCATTCATCTAGTTCACTATGATAAGAAAGTATATATGTACAGATTTAGTTTACCATTCCATCCACTTCCACTGTGCAAATCTCCTGGAATAGATGGCTTTCCATTTCCAGTTCCCATCGCCATTGCAAAAACGAAGATTTGTAGGATAAATGCCTTTGCCAATTTCATTACTTTTCGAATTTGATGATGGTGCAGGGGCAGAAAAGTACAATAAATTTAAGTTTTTATCCGAATGTAAAAGGCAATGTTAAGAAGCCATCGCTTTTATGCAGTTTTGCGTAGCATGTACCAATGAACTTCGTCATGCTTGAGTTGAGTTGAGGTCTTCATCCATCAAAAATGCATTCAAAAAGGCAGCAAAAAGGATTGAAAAATATGACGGATGAATGAATTTCTTTTTTGTGGTGCAGACTGACTGAATAATACCTTCGGCGCTGCCGGCTTGAAGTTTTTATATAGAAATCGTTCAGGAAAGGATTAAATTTTTATTTGTAACTTATTGTCAGTTTTTCTTATTTTATTTGGTATATTGAATGTGTGCTTTGTCGAGAGTACAACGATCCCAATCAACGAAATACACCTGCGTTTATAAATATAAACCCTAAAGAATATTATCAAATGCCCATTTTATGGATTCCTTTTTAAAGCATAGGAATTTACTATTGTAAAAGCTTGTACGTTGTCTATTAATAAAAATATTCACAGCGACAGAAGAAAAGGGACGGATTGTTTAAAGACGGGTTGAGAGAATTAGTGGAATTCTAAAGCTCTCTTGTCCAACTTTTTCGTGCTCCTCCAGAAGGAAACGAGGTTGTTCGGCCACAGAGAAGTGATTTTACCCTTCGCATTCACATACCAAGAGCCACAACTAGCTTGACCCCATACCGTCGTTTTATGCTCCTTGTCGAAGAAGTTCATAAAGTTGTCTTCAGCTGAGCGCTTCACCTTCACGAATGACGCATCCTGCTTTAGCATTTCTCCTATTACCTGCGCCATCCAGTTCACCTGGCATTCGATCACGAAAATAACTGAGCTGTGGCCAAGCCCCTGAAAACAATGAATGTTTTAATGTGGGTGTTCAATTTTTGAAAATTTCGTTTTTTGGTAATAAAATTCTGTACCGTATGTGGTCCAAGAAGGGTAAAGTAATTAGGCAAAGAACTACTCATTGTTCCAAGGTATGTTCTTGGCCCTTCGATGACCCACGAGTCAAGAATATTCTCAGAGTCTTGTCCGATAATGGTCAATGGGGCAAAGTACTCATGTGGTTTGTAACCGGTGGCCAGGATGAGAACCTTTTAATATTTTAAATGTCAGCAAATGGTAATACATTGATGTTGCATAAAACTTTCGTCAATAACTGCTTGCTTATAACTCACATCTAGGTTGGTTGTAATTCCATCTTCGGTAATAATAGTTTTGTCGGTGACTTGCAAAATCCGACTGGAATTGACTTCAACGTTCGGTTTCTGAAGGGACGGGTAGTAATCATTCGATGGTAACACCCGCTTACACCCAAACTCATAATTGGGCGTCATTTTCCTCCTCAACGGCAAATCTCCAGAAAGCTGAGATCTTCTATGGAAGTCACTCAGCTTTTCCGCGACCTTTGACCCGATCGTATTATGTCGAAAACCTAAGTAGACGAACTCTTGCATCCAGAATATTGTCGCTCTGATGGCCCACTGAAGACCTGGCACATTAGCCAATGCCCACTTGGCCGCCTCTGGATACTCAAACTGAACTCTGGGGAAGATGAATGGAGCTCTTCGCTGGAAGAGTGTGAGCTTCTCAACGCTGTCCACAATTGCAGGCACAATTTGTATCGCACTAGCGCCAGTGCCCACAACGCCCACTCGCTTTCCCCTCAAATCCACGGAAGGGTCCCACTCTGCGGAGTGGACGAGCTCCCCTTTGAACGACTGGAATTCCTCGGGGTAATTCGGAATCCGCAACATTCCCGTTCCATTTATAACGAGATCATACTCTAGGGTCTCTTTCGTCTTTTGGCGAACATCGTAAATAACTGCGATCCATTTAGAAGTTTTTGCATTCCAGCGGAGTGACTCAACTCGAGTTTCGAAACGGATGTAGGGATAAATGCCGTATGTCCTTGTGACAGTTTTGAGATACTCGAGAATCTCAGGTTGTGATGAGTAATGCTTTGTCCAATCTGTGTGTTCACATGAAAATGATGCACGCATCCTTGTTGAAGATGCAAGAAAGATTTGCTTATTAAAAATACCTGTTTTTGGTGCAAATGAGAAGCTGTAGAAATGACTTGGCACGTCACAGGCACAACCTGGATACTTATTCATAAGCCAAGTTCCTCCAACATCGGAGTTACTATCGAAGACTGTAAATCTAGTCAAGTTGAGATCTTCCTTGAGCTTTATTGCAGCGCATAAGCCTGCGAATCTGAAAGATGCGGATAATTTAATCAAACGACGAAGCGGAAATATGTAATTGAAATAAAAGCAAAAGCTATTGGTGGTAGTACCCTGCTCCTATCACACAGATTTCTGGCTCTGGAGGCAACTTCATGATTCGAAGTTTTCAGGGGAACACGGCGGATTCGATAAAGATCTAGCAGTAAAAATTTCACTTTTATTAGCAACTTATTATGAAGCATGCATTAATTTCATTCCTATTATATTATCACAGCTTAAGCTCAAAATCTGCTAATACGATAAGCATTATATTGATAGCATGAGCGGCATCACTTTGCTATATCCACAAAAAATTGTCAAAATCCAAGATTGCCATCAATTCTGAGATTCCTTGCAAAGAGTCTGGTGCATAAATCTGAAGCACAATATGTTTGGATGCTTCAATTTGTCAAGCCAAAAAACACACGGAAGTCCATTCTGCTATTTTACCTTTGCAGGTTGATTGAAAAACGTGATAAATATGTATGTGTGTAGTATGTATATATCCTGCATGTGGGTTTGGGTATGTATGTATGGAGAACTTGCACGTATTACTTGTTAAGAACTCTTATAGGGTTACCGCGAACTTTTTAAGACCAGTGTAGTAATAATTTGTGATTCCACGTTTTAGTGAGACTCAGATATTCTCATGCTCCAAAAATTCCAGAACCGAATCTTCCAAATTCGTTAACTTGATTGGCGATGTCAGAACTATAAGTTATATTACAATGACAATAAGCTACCACTTACGTGTAGCATGTGCCTTTGGTGATCTCGAGAGCACCCACAACCACTTCGGCTGATCTAGAATGGTAGACTGATGAATCTCTTCGCAACACTGGAGCGGAAAAGACGGCATTTTACATGAGTTGAAAAGCTATATAGCATCATATGAATTTAAAAAATGTTCAATAAATGTTGTTTTGTAAAATGTACATGATTATAACTTGACACCTTAATTTTGTACTCTCTGTATAGCTTTATGATACAGACAATTACGTTCGTGTATTTTGTTCAGTATTGGAATCAGTATACCCTTAGATATGTCTTCATGTTACCGTGTGCGTCATACTTTCCGCAAAGGTACTCTTTGCTCTTGCTCACGAACGGTCTTTAGCAATTTGCTTAATCTTGAACTTGAACAAAGGAAAGAGATGCATGCCTATACCTATACTTACTCATTTTGCCAATTCATAAGATTTTTTGTTTTGTTGCTGATTCTCTTCTGGTTCTAGCTCTAGCCCAAAGCTAGAATTATATAACATCCAGTCCAGTCCCAATGTACAAAAGTACCTATACCCCACCATTGTACCTTTTTAATAAGAAACTTGTCTGTCATGATGAAATCGCAATTTTCCGAATTCAGATGCGTTGCGTTGCTTCAAAATCGTGCGTCAAGTAAAGCAACCCCTTTCAGAGAACAAAAAATTTGTTGAGGTAGCTGGACAAAGAAGGTCGGAATAAAAATTGGCCGATGATTGGAATTGGAAGTAATATTAACGAGTCTTGATTTGATTCAACCATAAAACCAGTAAACCATGCCAGTTGTGTTAATACGTCAATGTTTACGAAAACGCTTGCGAAATTATAATAGGCCATTATTACAGAAACATTGCTGATGTTTATTTCATCTCTGGTTGAATTGAAGCCACTGTCGCAAGATATTGATTTGATTGAAGCAAACTCAAGCAAAATGTACGTCAAGAAAGCATCATTAAATTGCAGTCTGGTTAAATGTGCATTAAGTAAAATGCTGGAAATTCCGCCAGTGAACCACAGTAATTTGCATGTGTACGTGTGTCTGAAATGAGAATATGTGGATGTACATGTACACCACGCTTCCATTCGTCTGCAAATTGCAATTTACTATTTACTAAAAGGAACTTCCAGAAAAGGCTGATAGTCTCAGTCTACATATCATGTGGTTTTCCTTGAAGACTTGTATCTGTATGACTCACTTGATTGCTTTGCTTGAGGTGCACATCGTGACCTTAGATCAACAGCGACAATACTACGAGAACCGCTAAGATGCACGACAATATTTTATAGCATTACTGTATATTTTACGCATAGCGTATTCACAACACTCCATGAATTTTGGACTTACCTTCGAGCAATAAGACAAATCTCATCAAAAGATTAGAGAGCATTTCTGTAGATGGCCAGGTTGTAGGTGTGCTGTTGCAAAAATTTGTTTTGGAAGGAAGGAAATGAATTGTACGGACATGGGTCCTTCTCAGCTAGCACGAAATCTGATAAGTTATTGGATAATAATTTACAGGATGAGGATATGATACACTTTAAGACATGAACATGTCCTAGTCTGGATGTGTAGATCTGTATATGCAAAAATCTTCCCCTCATTAAATGGAAGTGATCTTAAAAAATGTATCTCTTTGTTGTTACTTTTTCAAGGTTCCTCTTGTCAAGCTAAGTCTTTTTGTAGGTCGGTATAAAGTCCAATTCCAATATAATGCGGAACTCCTGTCTGCTCATGTTAACAGCTTTTTGTTGTTAAGATCTCGCACTTGATTACATTATTAGTGGAGCAAAAGCGAACAGGAAGATTTGTTCGAAATTATTTAATGTTTTCCCTTTTTATAAGGTTCTTAAACGACATACGGCACACGTAACGCACGCGGCCTTTATTGTATTTGTATTTATTCAGAGATGAGAGAATTGCGTTTATAATTTCGTCCGTAAATAAACGTGCATGACAATGATACATAATTTTAGGTGTGCATAGATCGCTGCTCACATATGTGCAAGTAAAACAGTGTTGGGAAAACCAATAGGCTAAAACCAACAGAAAAAGTGCGAATTTTACAAACTCACAAAAAAGTTTATATGTACGTTAATTTTTTCAATGCATTTTATTGTCAGTTTTAACTAGCACGATAACGACTAAACCCCACCGAGAGATGATGCGAGAATATTTCAATTTGTGTGCTTCTTTGTCTGTGTGGAAGAGAGAGAGATTCAATTCTTCATTTCACGCAAAGTCACGGTCACAACCACGGCACTCTACGACGAGGTTTTTTGGTTATGCGTAAAAACCATAATAGGTACTTTTATCGTCAGACAACTCCCACCCATTATATTTTTGTTCCGCCATTTTATTTTAATTCTTACGATAGAATTGTAACATCTAAAATCCAATCGCAGCTTAAACAAGTCTATGAAATGACCAGTCCCTAAAATGTTATTTTTAAAATTATTACATTGATGCGTATTTCAGGTAAGCTTTTCACTTACCGTAATGAAGCCTTTGATCTAGTTGCGTAAGGTTTAGGATATTGAAGGTTATCCGAAAATTGAAGGAAAATATGTAGCAATACTAGCAATTCTTTGAAACGTTAACATCTCCGCTAATATATAAATACAAATAAAATTGGGAATCTCGATCTAAACGAAACCTAACCCTAATTCGTGCTTGAACTTGAAACTTAGGACTGATGCTTGAGTAACGATTCAGGTCAAAGAGTACAATTTGTGCTCTCCCACAGTACATGTCAAAAAGATGTATGTGAAAATAAAAAATGCTTGTGAGTTGTGAACTTGTGAATTACTCGGTGACTATTTAGCGTAACTGATGCACATCCACTAAATAAGGAACATCACAAAAATAATCAAAAACCAGACAATGAAAAGATCATAAAAAATTTCTCTTTGTTTAGTTAGTAGTGTACGAGTGCGAGTGAGTGCACTTCGCCAACGATGTAGTTTTTAAGCAGTACTATGCCTTCCGTAGAACGAGCATCTTTGGGATTTAATTTGATAAAAATTGAGTTTAGCAATACACCAACGATGACTACACGTTGGTTGCGGTACAATTGATTCAAGTAATGTGTGATACGTATATATAGTTCACCACTCGTTTTGGCTCATTTATCGCAGTAATTATAGCTCTATATAGTGCACTGTTCCATCATTTTTTATCCTCACCACACACACAATATATTATAACGTAGACGTAGACAGTTTCAAACTATTTTCTAATATACCCAAATAATAAAGATAACGAATGCTAAAGCTTTTATTTAATAAACAACTAAATTAAAACTTTCCATATAGATCAAATTCAAATATATAGCATTATTTAAGCTACGCAGCATCCTTATTCCTTCTGCATCTACAAAAGTAGGTACAGCATGTGTTAACAACAAGTTTTCCCATCTTCGCCTTTAGTAAACGTTAATTCATCAGTATGGTTTATAGTAATTAAATAAACAACACATGCATGCGACGATGGATTTATAGCGTATGCACCTAATTACATGCACCCAAACAAATCTTTGTCAAATTTCCTCTCATACTGCACACATTTTATTTTATTGTCCTTTGTTTTGTCCAGAGCGGACGTATGCGTAAGGACATTGTATGGATAAATATGACCATTGCATTGACGGGGCTAAATGCACTCGGAGGTTCCCTGTTCCGTGTTTATAGGCACATGTAAACATGTGCATCTTGACTGGAGTGTGCAAAACAATATTCATGGAGAATAACAATTGTAACAAATTCAGGTTTTGCAAGTTTTATTTTGGAAGCGTTTTCGAAATGCACCTTGGAAAGGTCAGGGTTTAGTGCTTTTAATAGGTAAGTTGTTTTCTGTTTAGAAGGGTTAAAATTTACATTTAATTGGAAGAAGCAGTGAACATTAAGTAAGCTTAATGTCAGCGCGTTCGTAATTATTAATTTAAAATATTTGTTTTATATTTGGTTAGCACAGATATTCATCCGACCTGCCACAATAGGAAAATATAATGGAGTCGCCCAGTATATTGAAAATTCTTCCTCTGTCATCGGAAATCTTTAACTTCCAGTTGGCACATATTCCAGACGACTTGCTGAAAGGAAGGAGGACAGCAAGTAGCAGTGGTCCAGCGAGTGAACAGTTTGTTGGAGTGTATTTGGAATCTCGCAAGCGAACAGCTCTACTCCGTTCCTCCTTCCTTGGAACTCCAGAAGATGTCTCGGACGTGATTCGGTGTGATCTCCGGGTACAGCGACTCTCAGGAAGGAAAGATAATGGAGGAAACTGGGAAGCGGAGGATACTTGTAGTTTTAGCGAAAATGATGATAAGGATAGAGTGTCCCAGGAGGATACATTTCCAGTCGGAGTAAGAAATGATTATAGCGAAATCGATTTGGCCCGTCACATAGCAGAAATGGAAAATGAAGGTGGTAGTGGTGGAAGTGGAGGAAGTAGAAGGAGAGGAGAACTGACAATGGCAGAGGAGAAGTTTTTATTCGATGAGCTCCCTTCAACCGTGAGATTCAATGATGCACTTGTATGCACATCAAAGGATATCCAAATCCTCAAGTCGGGTACAATTAAGATGATGAGATTGACAGTGATATGCGATTCTGATTTACATTTTCAAACTCATACTCAAAAACATTACGGAACTCGTCATTCTGAGAGGAGCTGTTTTAGTAATGACAGAACCGCAGCAAAAGGAGCCGTTCCTTTTGCCAAAACATCAACCTCATCATTCCATTCTTCAAAACAAGTGAATGCAGAGGAAGGCGAATATGAAATGAAAGGGAGTCCTGGAAGCTCCGTAAGCTTATGTATGCCATCGCCATCATCATCTCATCAACATTCTAATCATGATGAACATCACTTTATTTCAACTGTCGACGAAAGGGAAAAGTCAAAAAGTGTGAAATCATTTCCTTCCTCGTCAACATCCACCAAGTGGAAACGTTTAAGTGAGAAAATTCGGAATGTTTTTCAAACTTATGATATTCACGTTATGGGGGAAACCGTGGTGGATCTCAACGGTTGTCCTCTATCCTCATTCCAATCCGAGTCCTCTCCAGCGGTCCGTTTTGTCGTCGTTGAAGAATGCGAAATGAGAACAAGCTCCACTAATATTGGCAAAGTTTCGGGAAAAACAGAGATTATCATTAACAATGTTCATCACATATCTTATTATCATCGCTTGCTGGAGAAAGTGTCCGGACAAGAGCTGCATTTGTACGGATTAGAAGTTGCGGGGAAAGTGCTTCGCTCCGTGATTGAAATACAAGTAAGAAAGCAAAAGCAAGGAGACCAACTTCTTGACAGCGCTGTTGTTGCTTTGACCGAATTCTCGCAAGGTTTACTAATTTCCGGACCATCGGGCTGTGGAAAAGTTCTGGTCGTGCGTGAGACAGCAAAGAAAGTTGGAGCACACTTGTTGTGTTTTAATCCCGTTGGAAGTGGCAGTGGCACTACCTCATTTCAGGATGTTTCACATTTTTGCCAACAACTCACCAAGATATTTATGTCAGCTCTGGTGACAGCGTCAAGATACCCCACGGTTCTCCTGTTCCCAAGAATTCATTTGCTATTCCAGAGCAGCAGCAACGGCAGCAACAGTAGTTCACCCTTCTTCTCTGGGAAATCTTCGGGGTTTAATACTACTTCGAGAAGTAATAGGGAAAGAGTTTTGCATCATTTATGTAAGCTGTTTGACTCGATTCCAGGAGGGTTGGCTTTGAGTGTTGTTGGTACAACGGATAAAGCTTTCCTCCTTCCTCCACAACTCCGGAGGGCAGGAAGACTGGAAAAGGAGGTATGTTATGTTCGCTCACTTATCCGAACCCCTCTTCTGCTAATATGTGTGCTACACATTGTGAGCTTCTCGTCTGCATTAGGGAATCTAAGCTGGGATTACATGTGCTTATGTTCAGTCTTTTTACGGATTTTTTTCTTAAGAAAATGGGTTTACTGGCTTAATGATGTGATAATTGTTTTGTAAGTTCGTGTTAAAATGGTATCATTATGCAATACGATTTTTTCAGATTATTATATCGCCACCAACGGAAATGCAGCGGCTTGGGATAATCAAAGAGATTGCAAAGAATTTACCTCAAATGGAGAATATGGACTTTAGTCTAGTTGCTAGTCAAACACCCGGTTATGTTGGACAGGACTTGCTCAAATTACTCAGACTGGCGCTATTTAAGTGTGAGGTAAATGATTAAATTTATATTTAAATGCAAATATAAAACTACCTAAAAACGCTCCTACTCGTTTTATTTTGCAAAGTTCGTGTATGGAATTACTTTTCCTGAATTGTTCGTTTCCTTTTCCTACACTTTAATCTTGGACTTTTCCCCTTCCTTCCGTTTTTTCGATTCACTCATGTTCCTCCTTCCTTTTTTCACTTGAGGAATCATCATATGGTACAAAGGTAAAAGTAGGGAAGTGAAGATTATATAATCTCATTCTTACAATCTGGTTCATTTGATCCGAGAACTGCTGAAAATGAAGAAAAGATTCTTCCGCTTCTCGAGTAGAGTGTGCTGCTACGATTCAGAAGTGCGTGGGTGAAGTATCAGGGTTCCGTCAGGAATTCTGGATTGTTTGTAGAGTCTACAATGTAGACTCATTGTCAGAAGGAAGTTGCAGAGGGTTGCAGTTTTGCAGTACAAATGTTTAGATGGAAGAAGTGTGCGTACCTTTTATATGTACTTACTCGTGTCTGGTAATTGATTTCAGGAGGAGAATTGTACTCAAGTAAGCGAGCACCATGTGAAATACGCACTTGGCCGGGTGTTGCCCTCCGTTCTGGAAGGAGCACTGGGAGTCGTTGATATTCAGCGTGCTATCTCATTAGATCATATCGCAGGATTACATTCTGTTAAGCTTGATTTAATTAAAGCAATCATGTGGCCACTCAAGCATCCCTCAGCTTTCATCAGAATGGGCATTTCCCCTCCGAAAGGTATGTCTATTGTTTTATATGAAAAAGAATTCTAACCAATCACAGTATGAAAACTGATCGTCTTCAAGTTCATCTCACTTTCAATCGATTACTCGTCCTTCCATATAAATACGATATCTTTTCTGATGGTCGTCTTTGTTTGTATCAGTGACCTTCAATTCTTGATGCTAACTCAAGCGTACATTCTCAAACTAAGACTTTGTTGGAAATCAAATTCTGAGAATAGAATTGTCACTTCCCTTCCGCTTAATTCCATATTGATTCACTCTATCTTCATTTTAGCTTTTAAATAATCAATCATTTCAGTAAATATGACATCTTCGTCGACATTTTAACATTTTCGATATTTGTTGTGACACGAGGCAGGCTAGTGCGAAGCGGAAAATTTGTGCATTAGTGCATTTGTATAGATCATGTGAATGTGTATGCAGTTTGTCAGGAAGTACTTAACCGTATTTGTGATGATGAGATCAAAAAGCTTTCGACAGAAGCTCACGATACAGCAACGCGGCCAAAGCGTGCTTCAATGCATTCTTCCGAAATTCCGAGTTTAAAGAGGATGAGAGAGGGAAAGGGAGAGAAAAAGTGAAAGAATTTCTCTTGTGTAATACAATATTTTGGCTGTGACTTGACAGGGATTTTACTGTATGGACCACCAGGCAACTGCAAAACAACTCTGGTCCGTGCCGTTGCCGCATCCCATCAAACTAATTTCCTTTCCGTCTCAGCTGCCGAGTTATTCTCATCTGGCGTTGGTGACAGTGAAAAAATCGTGACTCACTTGTTCCACCGTGCGCGAATGGCTTCCCCATGTATTCTCTTCATTGACGAATTGGGTATATTATACTAATTAGCCCATTATTGCATCGCATCTCTCTTCATTCTCCCTTATTTCCTTGTGCTTCTATATTTACTTTCCTTTTTTGCTCACTCTCTCTCTCTCTCTCTCAAGCTTTTTACAATGAGCAGAGCAGCAAGCATGTTGTGGGAAAAGTTTTTCCCATTATTTGACAGTAAATGAATGGCAGTTGGGTGCTGGATGTTTTTGGAGTGTTGCCTCAATCCTACAGATTGGGGCCAGCATAATATAATGACACAATATTTTCCTCGCTAGAATACCACTCCACCTTTTTTCATTTCACTTTTAAGGGGAAAGTTGGGGGGAAAGAGATATTTTTCTTTGGTTCTCAATAGAATATCAACTTTGCCATAAAGAGACATTAATGATGGCATAATGGAAACATCACGTTATTTATTGTTCGCCACTTTTATTAGAATCTATTGTCGGAAGCCGTCAGAATTCTGGAAAAACGCAGACGTCGACAAATGAGTCCATTCTCTCAATGCTTCTTACCGAGATGGATGGGGTCGGAGTTACAAAAATCCAAGATATTAAGATTAGCTCGAAGGTGTGCCATTAAGCTGACTCTACTTTTAAAACCTGCTAACTTATCATTTGGCATTCACCACAATTTTTTTTTAAATCTACAGAACGCTCCTAGTTTGGGTCCACTTGTACTCGTTGTAGCGGCAACAAATCGACCCGACCTCATAGATCCGGCTCTACTCCGACCTGGCCGATTTGATAAACTGATTCCCGTTCCTCCACTCGATGAAAAGGGGAGACAGGAACTGTTTGAACTTTGCTCAAAATCTATTCCCTTTCAGCAAGATGTGGATTTCTCCAAAGTAGCAGAAGACACGGAATATTATTCTGGTGCTGACTTGGTTAATTTATGCAGAGAGGTAAGTGCTCGAATTGTCAATAGATTATTATGCATTTGTACATGTCACACACCGTCATTCACTACTTTCACCATTTCCTCTTCACTTATTTCCACCATCTATTTTGGGAGAAAGTTTAACTTTGTTCAAGTATAGTCGAGAATTTGACAAATACATTGGGATTTTTTTGGGAAAAAATTTACAGGCAGCACTGTTTGCGTTGAGTGAAGACATGGGTACGCCTTTTGTCACGGAGAGACATGTGAGCATGGCGAGATCCATGGTGGGTCCGTCCCTTACTCCAGCGATGGTGCGTGCATTTCATGAATATGGATCGAAAAGTAGTTGTTGATTACCAACAGCTTTCCTTTGTTTTCTCATCATCATTCTCACTCTTTCGCCGCATCAGTTCTGGTAAAAGTTTGGCGTATTTGAACATTAACATGTGATATGTGTGTATGTACCTCGTCTCTGAAATGTGATTCTCATGTGATGATATCTATTTTATAATTTAATATGGATGTAAAAGCTCGGTGGAGTTTGCAGTAGGGATTGACAAGATTACAATGAGTAATCTGGTATGCATAATTAAAGTTGGAAATTAAACTGGAATTATATATGTGGAATGTTAGGAAACTACTTTGTAATATCTCATTCATTCACTTAATTCGCTTGATGTATGTGACTGGATTATGGAAACACTCAGCAAAGGAGAGAGAAGTAACATAAAACACATTTTGGCTTTTACCTTTTGACGAGAGTAGAAATTCCCTTTGCATAATATCCTTGATCATCATACCCACAGAATATTTAACGCTATGTGTGAAACAGGCATAAAAAATTAAAGGGAAAGCCTGGTGCTAGAGAGATGAAATCTGCTAAAAGCAGTTGAGTTACAACTGATTTGGCATATCTCCAAAAGTTCATTATTTTTCTGGAATGTCGACGACCGAATCTCTGCTCCAATCAGAATGAGAATGTGTGTTTAGTGCTCTTAGTATTAGCGACGGTCGGTAACAGGATTGTCGTAGTTGATCATGTGTTGAAACATTCGTAAGTTTTAGCTGATTTGTGGAAAATTTTTGCATGTGATACGAATAGAAATTTAGGAATAGATCACTGGAAATGTCCAATGTAGGCAATGTAGCGGTAAGACAAGAGCCTTTATAATATCATTGCGACGAGGAAGAAGAGGCAGAAGAGGATGCTTAGAGGAGGGTTACGCATTCCAGTTCAAATGAAAGGGAAAACTGTCTTCATTCTTCCATATGGTAGGTTTCCCAGACCCGGATCCTCTCTCTCTGCTACACACCCACCCACCTTATTTATAGACGAATAGATTCCACCTTAAAGATTTGTGAGGGGAAAGGGAAGTACGGGAAAAGGTGAAATAATTCTCATCCTTCTTCCCTTGACCTGATCTTTAAGGAAGGATAGAGTGTGTTAAGCTTGACATACCACCACACAGAAGAAACAAACCCTTCGTTCTTTCAAAGATATATAGGATCTATATGTGCTTTTTAAAGTTTTTGCCCCTTTCACAGTTCCACAACCCCGGAAGACTTTACGAGCTCGAAACTTTCACACTTGATTCATGGAGTGATTACACTTGAAGAAAATCGCTTTTGCTCACTCACCTCGCCGACCCGCCGCTTCAAAATGTGTAGAATTTTTTTTCTCTCCTCGAATTTCTTCCTGTGCATTCAAGAGAGATGCGTTTTCCTGCACAAGCTTCATTATTTTATGGTATTTCTGTTCATACATTCCTGAACGTCGGAGTTGCGGTAGAAAAGCATCAACCATTCGTACATGCAATTACTTACTTTTATATTTGATTTTAAGCAGGCGAGGAAAGAAAGCATATTGACATTGAAGCAAATGACTCGTGAACCCTCCATTTTTATGTGGAATGTCTACAGCTTTTGTATATGAAGCATATGGATAATATCAGCGAGAGGAAAGCCCTTTCTACCAAAAAAAAAACACAGAAAAATTGAGTTGAGGGATTCGAGAAAGTAAATTATTGAATTCTTTTTTTGTTCATTGAATTTCTTTTTTCAGGGATTTTCAGCACCTTTCACATTTCCACTATAAATTGCCTGTCGGTTTTTACCACCACACCTAATTTTCAAGTGTGCTCGTGTGTGCGAATGAGTGAAAGTATAGGGACAACTTTCGGGTGAAATTCTGGTAGAGAGGTTATCTGAGATACGTCAGTTTCTATCATGTAAATTAATATTGCACATGTATTTAAGTAATTTCATCGCTGTTCTCACATGTCCTCCAGAAGGAAACGTTGATTAATGCTAGTTTCTCGAGTTAGATTAATTGGAGGGAAATGGGAGGAGTGCTTATACCCCCGGAGAAGCACTACGACATACTGCTACGATTTTCGCATCACAAATTGTGTTTGTTATTCACTTAAAAAGTTTTCCCTTCTATCTAGCATCTCATGTTTTATGAAAGGTTTGGTCAGCTCATTAAATTATGAAAGTAATAACATCCTTTCGGGCACCACTTATTATTACACTGGCGACGTTTGGGGACGAAAACCCGGTGCGGTGTTGGTGTTATATCGTCGTCGTCTATTCATGCGTTTTG
The DNA here is from genome assembly GCA_034687055.1 of Heteromurus nitidus. Lineage (NCBI taxonomy): Eukaryota > Metazoa > Arthropoda > Collembola > Entomobryomorpha > Entomobryidae > Heteromurus > Heteromurus nitidus. The sequence goes on from JAQFZW010001316.1 coordinate 16,120, forward strand.
TACCACAAGAGAGTTTCAAATGAGAACTTGTCTTTTCCTCTCTCCTGGCTTCCTCTTCTAGCTCTTCCCTGATTTACACTTACACAATGTATGATGGGACGAAGAACAAGTAGGACAAGGCCGAACAGCGGGATGATGATGATAGGAGCCGTGTGTGTGTGGCGATGATCATGATTATAGCAAGTTGTTAGAGGGGCAAGAATCAACAACGGGAACTTCCTCCTGGAAATACGTCTCACGAAACTCCTGCTGCTCCTACTTTGTTTCGGAAGCCGGAAAAGTGGATGAGCGAAATGTGGGAGAGGAGAGAGAGAGAGAGGCGAGATCGAGTTGTTTGGTGTTTCACTGGTGCTTCTTCTTGGGAAGCACAGAAGCTTATTTCTCTTCTCGTCTTTCTCCCGTGTTTTGTGAGTGGTGTGTGCCCATGTGGATTCTTTTTCCTAGATACCAGCTGTCTTCCCATATTGCTGGGGCACAGGCTGAGCTTCCACAGAGGAGCATTGTTATTTTATCCGAGGGTGTAGATATGCATGTACAAAAGTGGAAAGTAAGAGTAAGAGAATTGCTCTCTCTCTCTCTCTCTTGCAAAATGTAAAGTAAAGCAGTGTGGCCATACGATGCGATGAACATGATGAAGAGGAGATAATGTGAAAGGAACAGGAAGAATAAGTGCTCTCTCCTACTTTCACTTTCTCTTCTTCTCCACAACAGGCAGGCAGAGGCACACAAAGGAGAGCACAATGCAATAATGCATAATAACGATATATAACCAAATAAGATACAAAAAAGGAAGCACATCACATCGGAGAAGTGCGAGAGAGAAGAGAGAGTAAAAGTATGAATACGTGAATGAATGTGCTCAAAGTGATACTGATACTTGAGTTTGGGTTCGGTAGCGAGGGGAAAGCTAGAGATATAGGCACACATTGGAGAAAGTAACTGGAGACAAGGACAATAAAATAGAGCGACATTATTTCTAGTAAGCATCTGATGTGTTCTTTTGGGTCTATGGGGATGTGACCAGTGTGTGTAGAGCATATGCTTTTATATGTGGAAGCTCTCTCTCGCTTACTAGCACACACATTCAAGTTTAACTTGTATTATCACTCTTATGGCTGTAATAATGAATGGTCTGTCGTGAAATACCAAAGTTTGCGATTTGTAGCCTTTTCCACACCCTGCACCCCCACGTTGAGAAAATGGTAGGAGAATATGGGAGCAGCAAGCAAAAGAGCAAAAACATCAAAGAAAAAAGTGGATATTATGTTAGCAATCTCTGCTAGAAAATGACGATCATCATGGTGCAGTGATGAGTCCCGGTGTGGGACTATGCAACTACTTTCTATTGGATAAAAGGGAAGAAATGAGTGTTATTATTTATCAATGTTTCCTACGAATGCAATGAAATTTATTTTATGCTTGGATTAGAATTCAAGCCTATACATGAAAAATATGGAATATTATGATATTATTTCCTTTGAAGACGAATTACCTTTTATACACCCACTCACAGGCGTACAAAGATAAATAGGTACACTACTTATTTTTGGATTGCAGAGATTTAGTCATTATTTGATTCATATTTTTGCCAGTTTCACTTTTTTATTAAAAATTAGTAGTTATTTTAACGGTAATATTGTAAAATGTTCGTATGCAATCATATATCATTGATCCGGGAAGTCTCATAAGTTGTAATCTTAGATTGTGATGTGCTGGGGCAACGCGAAAATTCATGTGGTTATCCAGGATCACATCATGACAATGTTCCATGAATAAAATGATTTTTAAGCAGTTTCACTATAAAAAATTCAGGCTTTTGGCAAACCAATTTTCAAACCAGAGATCGAACATGACAAGATTTTTGCTGTATTCCAAAGGCAGAGGAGTAGTTGCTCAATCGTGAAATTCTTTCATGTCGCTTTTGTTGATACTCAATCTTAGACAAACAAACTTCAAACAAAATGAACACCGCAGCAGCGCCAACAAAAAAGTGAGTGATATTCCTTTTCTCATTGTCACTTCTTTTGAGTATGGACCGACAACATTTGAATGCTTGCAAGAAGGTATGTGAAGGGATATTTGTACGTTATGTAAACCCACACTTGAAAAAGTGTACGATGAACGAACGATGTAAGTATGTAAGAGAAGTAACAAAAACTTTGGAAGAAAATGTGTTAATTTTTTTCTTTTTCCTCTTCCTTTCGTAGAGTGAGAGCAAGTGAGGGGAATTTTATTGGGTCATTTCCAAATACAATGACGGTGTAATTTAAGGTGTCCCGTGGTCTTCATCTCACACTTTTTTTCTACTTCTTCAAAACTACTTGCTACTGAGGTCATTCGTTTCCTATTTTTTCTCCCCTATTATCTCAATGCGAGAGAGAGTTTGAGTATGATGCGGCATGAATGTGGGAACGGAAAAGGACCAAGTACAGAGAACATTCTTCTCTGGTCTTCCTGAAGAGAGTTTCCCTTTTTCGGGGGGTTTTATCGCACTTTTATATTGTTATATGGTTGAAGACTGAAGGTGTTTGTTTCTGTGATATGACACATAAGCATACACACACAAGTACATTTTCCTCGGATTTTCTCTCTCGAAAGCTTTATTTCCCAAGTTGGTAGCTCATTTGTTGGATAAAAAGTGTTTTTCAAGATTTTGAAATGAAACTCTCTCTTTTCATCACTTTTCCCTACTCTAATATGGCCAATACGCTGGGTAACTCTTCTCAATTGTATATCATCTAAGCATGTAGTTTTTTAACACTTTTAAGGAAGGATAAAAGTAATGCACAAATATCTTTCGTTTGTGGAAAGCAGGGAGAGCCATATTATTATATACCCTCGTATATTGTTAATACACGTTTGTAGGGGAAAGTTGTCTTTCATTTAATGGAAAAAATGGACGGGTTCGTCTTCAAACTGTAATATTAAGTTAGTCGTTTCGTTGACGTTGTCGTTGTCGTCCTGAGCTTCTCAAAATAAACTTTTTCTCTCGTACTTGTTTCCTTTTCCTAACAAGTTTTGCTTGAATCTTTGGGTTTGGGTGGAATTGCGGTGGTGTTGTGATGTGGCTGTGGCTACGTTTATGCATCTTATATATGTCTCCACTCCGGTTGCGTATTACCAAGTACAAGTGCACAATGGAAATGAGGAAATATGGAAATGGTATAGAAGAAGAACGGTTTTGGGTATAATGTACAACTGTCGGGAATATTTATAGACGCATGCCTTTTCCCAATCTCTAATGGCTCACATCACCCATCTAAAAAGACAAGTGAACAAAGACAAGACAGATCACAACATGGTTTTAAGAACAAGATGGAGAAATGGTTTTTAGGAAAGTTTTCCTCTCCTCTTCTCCCCATATTACATTACACGTTGCATAATACTTTTTACTCCAAACTCTCTCCAAGTTGATGTGGATTTCATGTGCCAACAACTCTGGAATGGGAGAAGGACAAAAAATTATTTATATAATGTGTGTTATAATACACCGGATTTGAGTTGCATCTCTCCAATTTCACACAACTTTGTTATTTCAACAAGAGAGTCAAATGAAATTTAAACCTCCAACTATTAGAATTTTGCTGGAAGCTGTCTTGTATTCAGTTCTCAAGATTTATCCCTGAAGACTTTCTTCTTGAGAAAAAAATTCAATTTTTAAACTTGGCAACTTGTGGCAGACAAGCCAACTCCTCATTTTCTTACCATTTGAGAGAATTTGAAGCATGCGAATGAAATTACATATCCTCGGCCCATGAATGTATGAAAAAAGTAAATTGGAATTTGTCAATTTCTACAAGGCTTGGAGCTTGAAATTAATAAAGGTACATACATTTGGTACGAGTTAACTTTCCGGAAACAATTTTTATTAAATGATAGCTGCATTATATAACACATACTTTACTGTAATTGTAATTATACGCTCTTTATACACATCGAGCTTGCGTCTATACCTTATTTTTTGTTGTACATGTCATATGCAACTTTTTATACTTGTTTTTATAAATTGACTTGGTGTATGTATGAATATATCGCTATTTTCATACAAGAAAAGTATTTTGTTGTGCTATATCTTAAATTTAAATTCACAAACTGTACGTAGTAATATATTTACACTCGAAACATGTGTGCTTCTTCTGCTGATGGTTTTGGTACCTTTCAAAATTATACACGGAGATCGTCAATTGATAAGCAATTATTTATATACTTTAAAGGTACGTATGTCCAATATGAAACAATATGTATGCCTTAATTGTGTTAGATATTCCATATATTCAGAAAAACTGCGCTAATGCATTATGCAAAACGTGTGGGAGTATCAATTTTATAATTTAAGTCAACATCACCTTCCTGTTCCTACCTTAAAATTGCTGGAGTCTTTAAGTATAATTTTTGTATTAATAATGTATATGTATTGAAACTCATTTTTACACAAGTTTGAGCAGGTGTTAAACATTATGATTCCCAACTGGCCGAAAAAATGTGTTTGTGTATTGTATTTACTATACTCTTCATCAATATCAGACAGTGATAACTTTTTTGTTGTGGACATGCACATAACTGTTTTGTGGAATGGATATAATAACTCCCTTATATACTTCAAAAAATTACTAATTTATCTTATTAATTCCCATTTACAAGTAGTTTTTATACACCTATTGTATGAATTCAGTACGTTTAAAATTTGATATGAGCTTGTTCAGTGCACACTGACTTGTGGATTGTGATTTACTTTTCTCCGGATATATATTTTTAGGATGGTTCAGATTGTTAACGGCGTGTGTGTATTGTATTTAGCTAAAAAATAAGAATATATTTCCATACAGCGCAAACTTTAATAACTTTAACTCTACTGCAATAATATTTTATACTTTTTATTATATGCTTGCATAATAATATAATTCTAGCATACGATTTTTTTCTCTTTTATCCTTAAAATAGTTTTGGTACACACATAAAAAGTATTGTAGTGGAGTCGATGATCAATTTCATAAGTTCAGATTTTTTTTCCTTTTTGTATTTCCTCCCACAATTTGCTGACTTCAGATTCAGCCATAAACTATCTGTTACATGCACCAATATGATCTCTTCAAAGAGGAAACGTACGAGGAATAAAGTGTGTAACTGCTCATTTTCACCTACCGTCGTAAGATGCCATATATCATCGCTTTGGTCGAGTTGCAGCAAAGATGCACTTCCCTTGCATTTTCCTTACTCCATCTCCGCATATCATCCATATTCATCCAGGAGAAACGTGTTGCAAGAAAAACAAGCTGCAACAGCTTGTGCATTTAATATACTTTCACTCTTTCCGAAACTTTCCTCCAAAAAAATCCCTTTTGTCATCACCACCGTACTCTTTCTCACTCTCTCAGCCTCCAGGGTTAGCGTCTTAAAGAAAAACGAATATTAACAGAAAAAGCTGAAAGCTGAAACGAGCAGATTGGAAACGCATACGACGACGACGACTTGAAATAGGGATGCTCCTTATACGAGTCACCTTGAAAAATTATCGAAAGCTGAAGACAAAGTTTCATAGGAAAGGAGTGCGGTTACGACTAGTGGGAGCAGACTGAGCAGAAATGGGAGATGAATACGAAGAGGATGAAGAAGATGATGATGTGGAAAGGGGAACAATAATGGTAGCAAAAGTGAATATATTCGATGACGACGATGATGATGATGACTAAGTGGTAGAGTTTTGATTGACGCGGCAGCGGAGGAGGACATAGGAGACGTGATATCATCTCTGTTGACTTGAGACCTAGGATCATGAGGTGACACGACGGGATTCCTCGGATCCACATCTGCAAAATGAAAGGAATGAAGCTATCAATCAGTTTATAGCCTGCCATAATAATATATGCCTTACATATTACACACGAGAGATATCAGAAAAGAGGATGCAAAAAAAACTTCGATTATTATTACAACTTGTGCTCTTTCTCTCTCTCGTTCTCTTTTTTATGTGAGGAAAACCAAGGGCGGATGGATGGGGTTGGTAGAGAGATGTGTCTGAGAGCTTCACTGTCGTTTTCTCGGGCAAAGTGACGTAAAAAGGGATAACGTAACATATACCTCTCCTCTCTCTCTGTTCAGAGAGCTCTGCTGAACATTATATTTTTTACACAGACTCCTTTCCCTTTTTTCAAACTCTCTTCAAAAGTAGTAACATGTAAAATATGACAGAACTTAGTGGAGCATATGATCTCTCATTATTATTGCCTCTCATCCTCTCATGCTGACGTTGCTCCATGGTGCACATATTAGAGAAGCAAATGTGAAATGTGCGCTCATGGAAAGTGGAGAGATCCGCAGTCATATAACGGAGCGGAGAGACACCTTTTGCAACCCTATTAAAAAGATGATTGTGCCACTCACTCACATCCCACATCCTATTAAATACTATATGAAAATGCACTTTATGAGTTTGGCCGCTTTAAAAAATAGATATAACGTTCAAAACATTTCAATTCCAATACTTTTTGGTGATGGTGACAAGCTCAAGTCTCTGGGTGAACGTAGTGAAGCGTCGTGACGCTTGAAATTGAGAAGTGTCAGTAAAATGGCGAGATTATAATATCATACATGAAGATGAACATAGGACAATGCTTGTGAGTATATATATCCCGTTTTATATTTAAAAAATACATTCAATCCATTACAAGTATAGTATATAGACCAAATATCACAATCATCAGTTTTGATTGCGATCATAATCATCCAGACAACCCTCTTTTGATTTGATGGCCCCATATAATATAACGTTGTCCTTTTTAGCTCAATTCAGTATTAAACTCCGTCGTCTGTCGTCTGTTCAAACTCTGATTTACGATTCAGTATTTAATATTCAATCGAATATCTCTATGAATAACCATGTTCTACTCTAAATCTATACAGAAGCATGCTATTATCCCCAAACTTGTACTAAAATCAATTGCCATAATATTCAGGGACTTCTGAAAAATTAGGTCTTTTAATATGTTATACAAATACGGCGACCACTTCTTTACTTTTTTATGGATAGGTGGTAAGCTTATTACAGATGTAGATTTTTGGCAGGCAACAAACAGTGTTTATATTGTAATCCTCGTAGACGACGGAATTAGCAAATACAGGAACGTTTTGTCTTGTTTCTAATTTTCATAACCAGACCTGAGATCGAAAGCCGTATAATAATGGCTCAACATAGAAAAACATCATGAAATTTACATGGATTTTTATGGAGTGACCTTCCAACGCACGAGATAATTTTTTATTACAACGTGAGGTTATATGTAAAATTCAAACTTTAATTGGATAATAATGAATTTTCGAAAAACGATGTAATAGTTTATTTAGTAGGAAAATTTTTATATACGAAGTTTCCAAAAATGTGCAAATTAGGTGTTCATTTGCATGTCATGAAGCTTAGACTTTCAATTCGATGGTTGACATTTTCCAGTAGAATTATTTTCCTGAAATCAAATAGGATTTTACAAGCTAAAATTAAGCTATTTAAGATACAAGTCTAAGAATGCTGTCCAATTCCCAAAGTAATATGCAAATGAGCAAATTTTTTTTGTCGAGCCTTTTTTACGGCTTTCGGTCTCAGGTCTGCTCATATCGTCGTCTACATCACTTTGGACCGGACACATAAAAAGAAGTGGTCAAGCATTACGAAAAAATTCCGATCTTTTTTCTCCTGCGAAGAAAGTACTTTTTCTAATATCTTCATCCCACTTTCACATTCTTCCCTTCCTTTAGGTTATTTTTATATAATCGGAATATATACCCCTAGTACAGCCCGTACATATACTTCACCGCTTACGGAAATCGTTCCCCTCATTCTTCCGAGATAATAATAGAAGTGAAATGGTTGCATGCTCACACTTGGGCTGCCCTTCTCACGCCATATTATTGCTTTGTCCATCGCGCATCGTTCACATACATATATTCTCGTCGTCCGACCGAACTGGGATAGTTACACACAAATGTATTTATAGTTATTGGCATTAGAACGACTGGACTGTGTGCTTGGGCAATACAATGAATACGATCTTTATGCCTATAGAGCCTTTTTCTTAGAATTGATGATGATGACGATCATGATAATGCAATAAGCACCATACCATGCACCGTTTTTAGCCTTAACACTTCCTTACTCTTGTGAGACGAGGAAAATCTAATACGCACTAACACAGATGTACCTTTTTACTACATTCCTTCTCTCTACGAACATCAGTTGCTGCTACTCGCTTAGCTTCACACGAAGAAAAAAGAATGGGCAAGAATTTCTGGAAATATTGAAAATTGAAAGTGGAATTGAATGAAAAAAAGTTCCTCTCTCTTTCTGAGTGAGTCAAGTGATGATCATGATGTGGAGAGTGAAAGTAAAATGGGACATGAAAAATGCCGTGTCCGTGATAAAAAGGGGAATTTTGCTAAAGTCCCAATTGCTGTCTGTTCTGTTTGTTATTTTCGTACTTGCACACAAACGTGAGAATTCTGCCGATGTGTTGTGTGTACAACACGTAGTATTTTGTATTTGTACTCAACAACAAAACTAAACTCGTAGTCGACCCTGTCTTTTACTCTACGTTTTTTGTCTATGTTCGTACTTTATATACGAATGCCGATAATGATGCGTATGCGGCTAAACCCTGAAAAAAAGCAAAGGAAGATTTCTCGGAATTCGGATATATCCTCGTGTACAAAAGTAAAAACTAGAGACAGAGAAAGAAGGAAGTTGCACTAGTTAAAGGGAAAGGGATGATGATGATGATGTTGATGAATGCATGCATGAATGTACACAAGTGGGAAAGTGGTGTATCCCAAAAAGTAATGCAAGTGGTGAAAAAAGGACAGAAGGATTGATGTTCATTCAAGCAAATCTTCCAATTCTCACACTTGATAGCATCTTCATCACACAATCAGTCATCGTCCTTGTGTACATTTTATGTTATATGCATACCTTGACGAGAGAGATACTTTTTTCTGTGCAGTCGAGGCGTTTTTGTGTCTAGTCATTTGAAGAAAGGGGTGAAAATAATATGGAAGGAGAAGAGAGATATATATCATTTTATCCACTTCCTCCTGTATATATCCTATACACAATGCTGCTGGTTTTTTGTTGATGTCTGAGTGCATCGTCATCATAAAAAACGTTTGCCTTTCCTCTTGTGAGGAAGTAAATTGCAGTTGCTACTCAGCCCAGTTCATGAATATTCACAGTTTTACGCACATGTTCCTGAACTTTGCTCACAGAATTCTTGTGTTCATCAGAATGAGGAGAGTCCTTCTAGATTGCATTCAAAAAGAGGTTTTGTGTACTCGACTCTTCTCGAGAGAAAGCAGAGAGCAAGTAGCAGTCTTTTAGTCTTGGATCTTCTTGGTAGAAAGAGGGGGAAATAGAGGACATTTTTTTCTAAAAAGGATAAGCACCCTGCCGCTCGTTACTGTAATTTCGGAAGTATTTTTTTGCACATGAGAGAGAGAGGTGCTTTTTGTGTTCCTACCTCCACCGTTATTTATAAATACATAAAAACTTTCTCCTGTGATTGAGGAGGTGTAATATGTGATGCATTCATGAATAAAATCGACTGTTATCGCGATATAGACAAAAAGGTAGACGAGAGTACTTTTCGGTGTGCAAATTTTCATCGAATACATGCGTCTACGCAAGTATTTAGTTCATGCATGCATTACTGAAGTGTTTGTGCTTTGTTTTTGTTGCCGCCTGAGCACCCAATTCCCTATTCCATATAGGTTATTGTCAATGAGTTCGCATCAGGCTAGTTGATGTTGACAGAATCGACTTGTACCCGGTCTCTGATATATACTTAATTTATTACGGAGAATGAAAGATTGAACAAGTCAAGTCAAGGGTGTTTCTCAGAAGAGCAGTCCTCCTCTCTCGACCTCTTCTCATATTCTCAGAGATCTCAGAGAGAGAGAGAGAGAGAGGGACAGAGATCCTCACCACTACACACTCTATACGGGAAAGGCACATATTATAAAATCACTTGAAATCGTCGCGTTCAGTTGAACAAGCATCATCACCGTCACTCTCACAATGGGCTGGGCTCTCGTATTTACACAATAGGGGAATATATGGCTGCTGCTCTCTCGTTCAAAGTAAATCTCAGAGTTTGCACAGTCATCCACTCTCATTGTAAATTTTGTTCAGCTCTTCAAGTTGTTCACTGAAGAGGCTACTTACAGCCCTCATTGTTAGACTCAAGCAAGGGCATTTACATATGCCCACACATGCACTAATACTACCTCAAAACGTGTATGCAACTATATAACTATATTATCTACTTATCCTTAGAGTTTCAAACTCGATAGTAAAAAAAGAGCTGAGAGTAGTTTTTGAAAACGGTCTTACCGTAAGTCGTCCAACGAGTATCCTTATTTGTATTATGAACTCCTGCTTTACGAATCTCTGTGTTCATTGGAGGGGTGGCGAACCCTGTGCAGAAAAAAGGACGGGTTTTAAAAATATCGACTAACATAACTAATCGGTACTCGGTACCTTTCTAAATTTTAATTAAGAGAATATTATGATGTGCGAAGCGGGTGAAAATTGTAAATACTCTTAAAGGATTTCTGAACTAAAGAACTTTTATATACATTTTTGAGCAACAAGATTTTCTCTTACCTTGAAGCGTCACTATTTGTTTTTCTGTTGAGCTTGATGTTGATCTAGTAATCAGGACTTCTGTAAAAGGATAATAAAAACTGGCTGAAGTGATTTGAAAATACAAAGATTTTATGTTCTAACTTCCCTTACTTATCCTATCAAACTAAACTGCAGTATAATTATTATTATTAAAAATTGTGTATGAGATTTCATTTTTGTTTAATTCTAATGATGATGTGGACTATGTTATGAGATTTGATTCCAAGAAAACGAAATTATTTAGAACCATTTTTATCACACTGTAAATATGTGACTCTTTGAAATCATATGCTTCAGCGATTGCAGCTCAAATGTGGTTAACATCTGCAGCAATAAAATTTGGATCTGAAGCTGCATTAAAAAAGAACTCTGATAATCATTTCGAACATCCCCTTTGCAACCCTCCCTCAGTATTAATAGATCGAATGCTACACTTAAGATTACATACATTTTTTGGAAGTTTCTCCCATTGCTTTTCCACTTTTTTAGCAATATTTTGAGTGGGAGTACAACCTAGGCTTTCCTACGTCTATTGGGATTGAATGCTCTCATGAAGCGTGAAGATGAAACCTGACTGCTACTATTTCATTTTTCTTCTTCATAGAGTATACGTGTGGGTGTGGTGCATGTTAGCAGGATCACGCAGCATAGAGAAAAAATGATAAGATTATGGACTCAAGGGACTTGTCACAGCATCAGACCTCATACAATCATGGTCACTGTCGGTCAACGGTGAAATGTGATTTGAAGTAAGTACCCCCACACATTCATTCCTCAAAGGAATTAATGCAATGGATGAAATCGTTATCTATAAAAAATCGAACACCGACCAAACATTTTTTTTCCTGAAGTCTGCTGGAGTTAATGCACATTAAAAAATCTTGCCATTATTGCCACACACCAACATACATTATGAAATGAACGACGAAGGACGTGTCTAACAGCAAAACATACGAGTGAAGCTTTCATTTTCTCACTTTTCCCTGTCAAGTCTGTCAGTGTGGACTTGACATGATTACATATAGTCTCTCATCGTCTCTCTCTCTCTCATCCCTTTTGTCGCCCAACATTTTCTGATCAGTCAACTTATACGTTTCGTTATCAATCAAAAATTGATAAAATTAGCATAATCAAATGTTCCACTGAATATATACCCCAAGCTCATTTTGATAAGTAACTGATTCTTCTTGAAAATAATATTTTTTGTTATTTTTGTGAGGTACAACCTGTCACAAAACTGTCAACTCTAAAGCTTTCATCATCATCTTCATCGATACACATCAGAGTGTCTGTGGTTTTTTCTCTTCCTTGACGGCTTCTCTCTCTCTTCTCTTTCTTTCCCCATCATCATCATTATGAAAATAAATCCCAAAGGGGATGAGAGAAATAGAGAGACAGGGTGAAAAAAACATCCATCCGTTTTATTACATTTTTTATGCTAAAAGCCTTTTCCTTGACTTTCTCCTTGAAGAAGAAGAGAGAAAAATAAGTGTGCCTAGACCTAGACTGCAGACGATAGTTTTTTAAAGATATGGGATATTATAAGGAGGCAGATGTGCACTGACGGCGGCGATCATGATGATGATGATGGTGTGCGGTTGGTGGTGTGATACAAAAGGATTTCAATCCATTAATACTTGATAGATATTGATATCTAACACCAGCAGCAACAGAGAGCCATACATACACTATCATTACATCATCATCAACAAAAACTTGTTTTTCTTGTCTGGAATCTCGAGGCATATACATATATCTCAGTCTCAGAGAGTGAAAGTTGTGACATAGAAAAAATGCATATAAACTTTTTTTACAAAGGGAAAAAAGGTGAACCCAGCTACCCCACAGTTTAACGGAGGAGGTATTTTTTCTCTCTCTCGTTCGTGGGCTCTGGTGTCAGCGGTGCGGTTTTCGTTGGTGAGAAAAACCGAGATAATAATAGTCATCCTTGATCCATCTCCTCACCACAGGGTGTCCCCCACATACGCACATAACATATCCACATCCACATCGATTTTATGCTAAATAAGTTGTCTCCTTCCATTTCATCCTTTTTTCTCTCCCTTTTGTTCCCGTATTCTCGAGCTCGCACAGCCAAGCCCAGGGAAAAAGGATGAGAGTGGAAGCATATAGCATATAACAAGCAAAGCCGGAGAGAGAAACGTTTTATGTTGCTTTGCTTTGCTGTTGTTGCAAAGTGCAGCGGAGTAATGTGAAAAATCGAATATAAAATATATAAAAAATATAGAGAGAGTATATGAGCTCGTGTAACAAAGGTACTTTGTGTGTGAATGCATGTATGCACTTGTGTGTGAAAGGATTTTCACGAGAATCGAAAGAACCTGTTTCACGTTTATTTTCACTAACGGCACCCGCTAAACTTTCATTCTTTCAATCCCAGTTGTGCTCTCCCTGCCCCAGATGTGTGTACTTTCAATGGGGGTGCATATAC
>JAQFZW010001317.1:0-29217 GCA_034687055.1 Heteromurus nitidus
ACAAAGTATTATAGGTAGCTTCTAACTGCCAGAGTATGGAGCGAATCCGCTGATATATGCTGAAGGAGGTCCCTCGTGAGTCACTGTTAATAGTAGTTGTTGGGTTGGTGATTTCACTAGGATAATTAAATGTTTAAAAAAAATTATAAAAGTCTGTATTGCTTCTTGCATCCTATCACCTGTGTTTTTGTTTATGGATTTTTGTACACAAACAAATATGCTGTGGTAAACACCAGCCAAGCAAAATGTGCACCTGGAATATGGGGCTATGCAGTACCAAATGTGCCCATGTTGAGAGTTTTTGCGATAAACGATGAAATGAACAAGAACAATTAACACATTTAATGCCGTTTAACTGCAACTGCCAAAATTATATTTTAATAAAATCCTTCAGATTTATGATCATTCAAGTTTCCCGAGGGATAATCGGAATTTCTTGGCAAACTAAGTTTATGTTTGAACTTCATATGATCAACAAATTTGCTCTTGAACTTGTACACTCGACCACAAGGCTCACAAGGAAATGCCAAAATGGGTCCAATGAAATCTGGTCGGTTTTCCACTGCAGCCTGTCTTCCCCGTTGACCCTTTCTTCGAAAAGATAACTGAGTGACGTCCATTAAATCTCGGTGATGGGTCAACTGATGAAGCCTCAAATTCTTTGGATTTGTCATTTTTGGACAAAATTCGCAAGCAACCTCTCCAGAATGATGGACCCTCCGATGCTCAGTCAAATTACTCTTTGAGCGGAAACCCTTGCCACAGTCGGAACAAAGATAAGGCTTCTCTCCAGTATGACTTCGGACGTGGTAGTCAAACGAGTATTTCTCTCCGCTAACAAACTTTTTGTCACAAATTGGGCAGACGTATTTCACCTCCGCAGTCTCCTTGAAGTGGACGAGTCGCTTGTGGAGATTTAGGGAGTTGCTGGTGAGGGATTTGGTGCCGCAAATTTCGCACTGGAAACGATAGCGCTCCTCGGGAGGAAGGTGTGTGAGCGAGTGCTTGTAGTAACTTTTGTAGTTTTTGTAAATCTGTGAAAATAATATTACCAAAATTGTATTCAAGTAAATGTACTTTTACCGTGAAATTATCATACTATCGTTAATTTTCATACTTTGCTGCATTTTTCACATGGAAAGGCGTCTCCTATTGCGTATTTACTTCGAGGCAAGGGATTTGCTGATTGCTCCTCCAAGTTTTGATGAGAAGTTCGGTGTTTCGCCATGTTTGCCTGGATCATCGTGTCTCCACACGTATCACACAGGGCCATCAGTGTCGCCTTGTCACTTTTGTGCTCTTTCAAGTGAGTTCTATATGATTTGGCATTGCTTAGATATTTATCGCATCTCCAGCAATAATACGGTGTGCTGGCGACTGTCACAAAGTATGAAAAACATATTCTAATTTCATCCTAAAATATTTCACAAGTCAAATTCATTCATTGTGTTTGTTACCAAATGTAATGTTCCGGTGAACACGTCGAATATGTTCCTTCATCTTCCCGAGAACCTCCTGATCCGAAAAGTATTCCATTTTACCCGACGAAAAGTTGCAATCAGGAAACTTACAGAAGAGCTGATTATCATCATTTCGCTGAAGTTTCACATTTAAAAACATGAATCTTCCTAAAGCTTCATTCACAACATAAATTGACCTGAAGTTATATCCAGGATTTTTCGTGCGGGGATCAATATGAGGTAGTATTTCTTTATTGATCTTCTTTTCTTGTAGCAATTTCAACATTCTTGACTCTTCCTCTTTGTTGAGATGAGATTCTCTGTGACTGGCAATACGATTTACTCGGTGACTGGACCAACCACAGATTTCACACACTGTGAAAATTTGTCCAGGATTCTTATGCTCACTTTTGAAATGGTTGTCCAATTCGTTTTTCGTAGCGAAGGAATCATTGTCACAAATCCAACAGAAGAATTTTGAATTAGGGGATAATTCGCCTACGAGTTTAAAAAAAATAATTCACAAATAATTAAATGCTTTTCAGCTGAATTTAGAATGCTCTGTTAGAATTTATGAATTTTTGTACCTCTCATCTTGGAACTGGAAAGTCTGGTTTTACGATGAATATTCTTGATATGTTCTCTCATTTTCCCGAAGGCATCCTGATCCCGAAAATATTCCATTCCTCCAGCAGAAAAGTCACATCCAGGATGTTTACAAAAGAGTGTAAATGCTTCCCTTTGAATTTTAACATTGGCCAACATGTAAATTTCTGATTTCTTGTTGATCAAATAAAATGGTTTGACGGGGTTGTAGCCCAGATGGCGAGGTCTTCCTTTTAACTTCAGAGCTCTATATTCTAGAGGCTTTGGTGGGCGACCTGGACCTCGCCTTCTGAAATGAAATTAAACCAAATGTCCATTGTCAATTCATCATATTTATTTGCCTCTGCTTCTTGTGAGACTTGTTTTAAAAGTGGAGCTAACTTTTGTTGTTGTGGAGGAGGTTTATTTTTGGCTTTCTCTGGAGGTAACTGATTAGATTCCTCCAAGTCTTCCTGAATTGAGCCACAGAAAGAACTACTTCTGCTACGCTCAGGTCGATATTCTTCATCCCCATCGTCAGAGGTTCCCACCTCGTCTTCGATTTCACGAAAAGACTCAATCTTATCAGCGCATTTCCTTGATCTAAGTCCTCGCGAAGAGAACGTGTCATCTAAACACTCATCAGAAAGACGAGACTTGCGCTCCTTCTTTGGTTTCTTTTTACGAATTCTTTTTGGCCGAGGTTCTCCTTCTTGGTATTTTCTTGGACGACCTCTCTTTCTTTTCATTGGCGTCGAATTACTTTTGGGATCCTCGATTTTGGAGCTTGAAGGCGAACTGATGCGCTGCAAGTTCACGAAACATTTCCTAACGCCGTCATCGATTTGTGAAGGGTGGCTTTCAAGTTGAGGCATGTGACCAAGGTCACCCTTTGAGATATTTAAATGGTCGATGTTATCCTGACCACTGGCAAAAAAATCATCTTCATCCTCTTGTTCTTCACCAAAGAAATCTTCGTCGGCATTAGAGATTTGGTCACATTTTGGTTCTGGAACTATGAACTCCAGCCCTTTTTCGTAACCTGGAAATGGAAACAAGATATAAAGGTTAAAATCACAGTCACAAACGGCAACGTGAATAAATCTGATAAAAAATTTTTGACAAAATTTAAAATGGTTTTACTGACTTCTGATAATTTCCTCCCTCAACTCCAGACAAGCCCGAAGAGAGTACTCCACTTCCGCTCCTGGTCTCGTTGATTTCACCACGTAGTGCTCTAGTTTCCGAACATTTTGCTCCAAACGAGTCTATCAAAAGTTAAAATTGAAGGCACAAGTCAAAGTTGGGATTAATGTTACTAATTTTAGTCCTCATCCATCACCACAACATTCATTCATATTATTATTATTTTTCATAGAAATATTAAATATTATGCCGAATAATTTAAGGTGTCATGCCTGTGTTTGAACCATCAGCTGATTCAGTGACACCAACTTCTCCAACAGAATCCCACATTTACAACAACAAACAAGAGACGGCAAGAAGTTTCCTCCCAAATCCCAATTTTCCTCCAGAGTCAGATTAGACTCAATTTTTAACACTTGACACAAAACTGAAACGCCCTTCACAAAATCACTAAATTGGGATTTCAAATTATCATCATCCTCAACGATTCCAGATGCACAAAATAAACAAAGTTTAGATTTTACGGCAAGATTCCTTTGCATGTTTTGAACACATTTAATTTGAGCAGTAGTTAAACCAAACTTTGCAATCCAACCAAACTTTGTTTTGTTTTGTATTTTGTTGTGAAACGAGTGCTGTCAGCTGTAGACTCTGTACCACACATCAACACGACAGATGACAAAAGCCGATGTTGAGGTGCTGAGTTTGTGTTTTTCGCTGGAAAAATGAGCGAATGCGTGGAGGCGAGATGTGAGAGACAAAGTACATTGATTGAAGCCATGAAATACCACAAATGCATGGATCTGGAATTCTGGTGTTATCGAATCGTTGAGGCTTGGGTTCTGTTGATGGTTTAATCATATTTTGTCAATTCAATATCATATCATAGATTGTATTATCTTTCCTGATATAAAGCAATTCTCAACCCCAATCCAAGCATACATGATACAAGCTAACAAGTTTTCAATCGCCAAATATTTTATTTGACAAACCTGTTTCCCAAACCCATGGAGTCAACTGGAATTACTGGCAAACATTTCTCAGAAAGGAATACGGTCTATTTTGGAAGAGGAGAAGAAAGTAGAAGACTACCACTCGTTCTGGATAAACAATCAAATTTACGTTAAAAACGCAAGTATGCAACTCGTGCAGAAGCTCAACGAGGATCCCGAAGTCTCCTTAATTCGCGAAGAAAGGATATTTCGTATTCCTGAAGTAATTATCTCCAACGCAACAATCAATGGTTCCTGGGGTATTGATAAGATTGAAGCTCCTCAAGCATGGAACATGAACGGCGGAAGTCGAGGTGAAGGCGTTGTAGTTGGAGTGATTGACACCGGTGCCCGCTACACTCACGAAGCCCTCCGTAGCAACTTCAGAGAGGACTATGGCTGGTTTGACCCCTACACAGCCAGCTCAACCCCGTCGGATCCTGTAGGTCATGGAACCCACGTAACTGGAACAATTGTTGGCTCAAATGGGATCGGTGTAGCCCCAGGAGCTCAGTGGATTGCTTGTCGAAATTGTGCCACAGGAGGCGCCTGTCATGAATTCGCCTCCTTCTATTGTGGCCAATGGATAGTCTGCCCAACTCTGCCAGATGGAGAAAACGCAGACTGCAGCATGACTCCACACATATCCTCCAACTCATGGGGAGGTGAGGGGGTTGATACTTCGTATGTTGACATTGTTAGCGCCTGGCACTCAGCAGGGATCATTCCAATATTTGCGGTAGGAAACGAGGGACCAGATTGTGAAACGCTAGGCTCTCCTGGGGACTTTGACAACGTGATTGGTGTTGGCTCTACTGACTCAACAGACACGATTTCCTTCTTTTCCAGTCGTGGGCCTAGTTCCGAGGGGAACATGAAACCGGATATAACAGCTCCGGGAAGTGCTATATTTTCGGCAGGGAATACTGCTGACGATGCATACGCAGTTATGGACGGAACAAGCATGGCTACACCTCATGTTTCAGGAGCTGTAGCATTACTTCTGTCGAGATACCCCAACTTAACTTATGAAGAAATCAAGGGAAATCTGCAGGACAACGCGGAGAGAAACCTTGGAACTGCGGAAACTTGCGGAAACACTCCACCGACCCAATTCCCAAATAATATTTACGGGTAATTAATGCGAAGTATTCAGTATTTGATATCCTTTAATTTTCATTCAATCATATTCCTTTCAAAATTGAGTTTATTGTTTCGAGACTAATTTCGCCGTGATTACAAAAATTTGCAGGTATGGCAGGCTTAACGTTCGCAAGACACTTGAATCACTGTCGAGTGAAGATAACAGCTCAGCTTCAAGTCGACTTTTTGCATACAAAATTGGGATAATTTCTGTCATCGTGTTGATATCTGCAATAATATGTTTGTAAATTAAGGAGAATAATTTTATCGCAAAACGAGACAATCTGAACGTGCGTGTTTGTTATGGATATGATTATATGAATATAGTTGAGTTGATTTGACATGGTAAGTTGGGGGATAAGGCCGGAATAAAAATATAAAAATATAAGGATAAAATCGCAATAACCCGAGACGAGCATTATTGATTTGGGAAGTAATACATAATGATAGGCCCAGAACAAAACTTTTTCAGTCCGAACATGTTATCTTTTCGTGTATCAAATATGCGCAAATGAGAACAATAAATTCGCATATAGATTGTGCTCACGTGAGCAGGATTTATCTCATTTTCTCAACTGTCAACCTTGTGTTGGGTTATAGTTTTAAAATAAACATGCTTCTTTCATTCGAATGCTTACATATTTTAGCTAAAAAATATTAACTTTCTCAATTCGCATAATCAATGAACATGTATCCATGTTGTGACTCTGCAAAAAAGTAGTGAATTGGGAATCATATCGAAGGCTTGCCCAAAAAATTTCGACTGCCGAGGTACCTTGTGGTGAACTTAAACTGTTTATTTTCAACAAATAGTTGTAAGTATTTAAATAAAATAGACATTTCAATCCGTGTTTGCAAAAAAGTAAATTCGAAGATAATGTTCATCTGAGTATTTTGCTGGAAAACTGAAAAATATTTACAATTGTACAAGAAAAGTAAGGTACTTATGAATAATGAAATTAAAACTAATATGAACGAATATGGTGACTACGAATATGAAGCGAGCGGCGGGTCCCTAGTTGGGCGTAATTAATTTTAAAAGTATGTTTCACTTTTGTAACTTTTGTTTTGTTACGAAGTACGACATGTCCGATATTAGTTGATATTTTAAAGGGGCAAGGATTTAGAAAAGGAGTTAAGTTATTGTATTTCATTAAATATTTTCAGTCAGTATTATACTTAATATGCCTTTTTCAATGTTCACGGTACCGATACCTTAAAACTTTCTAAAGTTGTGTTTTGCAACGATCTCAAGAAGGCATTGTGGTCATAACTACTCCCGTACGCCCACTCCACGTTACATACATGAACATTTTATTCTTCTTTTTTTCTTTTGGAATTTAACTCGAAGTAAGAATTTACTCCCGTCAAAGCCCTTGAACAAAGCAGTATCAGGTTTTTAGGAAAAGTCCTAACCTTTGCTAAATATGATTTCCGATTTCTATCTTCGAATCTTTGGTTGGCGAGCTTCCCTTTTCAGATATTCCATTGCCACTTTTATTCGCTGGGACAAGGAGTCGCGCAAATTGACTCAACATGACACTGCATTGCGCATCTTCTGCTTCTTGTGCAATCAAGGATACCTCGTTGTAGCTGGATCAGCAACCTCTGTTCTTGTCATCATGTACGTCATTACCGATCAGGACAACGGGAAGAAGGATATTTACGATGTGACTTTCTCACCAAGGGACATCCCTCGAGAAGGTCTCGTATATACCGTTTACGTCATGTATGTTGCTTTCGCTTTGCTCGTTGCTGGTTGTTGTACAACACTCTTTATCAAGCGGGCAGAGTTTCTTGGACTAATCAACTTTTCAATCATGAAAAGTTTGCAATATGAAGGTAAATAAATACTCAAAAAATGTATTACAACCTCATGTATTTTTAATCATTATGTTACAGCTTCGGATTGGTTTTTTTGTAGAAAAATACAAAGAATTTACTGACCGCTTCAGCAAGTGCAAAAATTTCAAGCAATCGATGAACACCCTCGTCGTTCCGGTAGCAGCATTGACCCTCCTCGGACCGCTAATGTATAGTCCACTGCTTCTCAAGCCCGTGCTTCCTGAGTACTTGGCGATAACGGAGCTTCTCGAAATTCGTGTGGAGTTCAACTGGAAATTTGGTCTTTTGATGCTATTCCTAAGCTACGCGGCTCTTCAAGTATGTGACTTGTTATTCGTTCTCGACATGGGTGGCGCAGTATACGTCCAGTGCTACACATATTGGATGAGTCTCCTGGAGCCTGTGGAGATCCACGTGGAAGGACTCAAGGTATCGTACACTTGTCGTGTCGGATGCGAACTGGACGAGGATGAAATCATTCGGTTTTATCAGGAGCAGGCACTCATGGTCCGATACTTCAACGATATTTTGGGCAGCATTTTGGTAACTGTGCATCATGCTTCAACACTGGCGTTATGCACCCTTGGAGCCTACTTCACAATCCAACACTATTCTCTTTTGCTGGAACCGGGATATCAAATGGCACCTCTTGCTGCGATAGCGGCTGTTGCGGTGGAATTTTGTGAAGCATACTTTCTCACTAATCTCCATCGGAGATCAGTAACGTTTCTCGAGAGCTTGCGAAATTTGTCGAAAACTCAGCGGAGGAGGACAAGGAAAATGGGAAAGCATTTGAGAGCTTTTTATCCGTTGCAACCTCAGATGGCGTATCCATTCTATATGATAAATTTGAATACATTTATGATGTTTGGTGACCAAGTTACGAACAATCTTGTTACTTGGTTAGTTTCTACAAGGTAGTTAAGGAATATTGTCGTTAAAAAATTATGTTTACGTGATAAGTTAAGTTGTACTTCAAACTGCCACAATATTTTATTCGACAATACAATGGTTGAGTGTTTAACCAGCCGGAGCAAAACCAAAGAATCTGGCAATCGCAACGAGTTATATAAATAAATATCACCAATTCCTCAAAAATCTTAACAAATCTATCTACCTATCTTATTAAGAGTGTGTACTTTAATCAACTTCGTTCATCATTGTATTCTATAGCCGTAGTGAAAGTTTTAAAACGTGATTCATGAAATAATTCCTCCCACAATTGACGTTTACCATCATCATAGACCAAATTCGACACGACACGAAGACAGGCACAACGGTACAAGTACTTTTAAGAATAAATCCGCATCTAGTTTGTGCTCATCTCATTTTCTCAACTGTCAACCTTGTGTTGGGTTATCCTTTTAAAATAAACATGCTTCTTTCATTCGAACGCTTACATATTTTAGCTAAAGAATATTAACTTTCGCAATTCGCATAATCAATGAACATGTATTCATGTTGTGACTCTGCAAAAAAGTAGTGAATTGGGAATCATATCGAAGGTTTGCCCAAAAAATTTCGACTGTCGAGGTACCTTGTGGTGACCTTAAACTGTTTATTTCCAACATACAGTTGTAAGTACTTAAATAAAATAGACATTTCAATCCGTGTTTGCAAAAAAGTAAATTCGAAGGTAATGTTCACCTGAATATTTTGGTGAAAACTGAAATATATTTACAAGAAAAGTAAGGTACTTGGCAAAACTAATGGTCGATGAGGGGAAAAGATCTGCGTTTATAAGTAGATTTGTAGTATGTTTCCATAAAAATTTAAAATGTCAACTTGTCATGTGTATGAAATTTTAAAACTCAGTTTTTGATAGTTTATCGATCTTGATTATTAACTCAAAATCAACATAAAAATAACCTGTCAAGATCCGCATATATCCGCATTGCAGCTACAATTTTGGATGTCGGCAGAGTGGAGCATATCATATATTAAAATTTAGTGTTACAAAGACATTCTTCACAGTTTCACAAACAATATGATTTCCAACTTCTTTCTTCGCATCTTTGGCTGGCGAGCTTCCTTTTTCAGATACTCCATTGCCACTTTTATTCGTTGGGATGGAAAATCTGGGAAATTGATTCTACACGACACTGCATTTCGTACCTTCTGCTTTCTTTGGATTCAATATTATCTCGCAATTGCGGGATCTGCAACCTCAGTCCTTGTCTTCTTGTATATAATTACAGATTATGACAACGGGAAGAAGGATATTTACGACGTGACTTTCCCACCGAGGGACATCCCCCGAGAAAATCTAGTCTACACCGTCTACGTTATGTACGTTGCTGTCTGCCTACTAGTCCTTGGTAGTTGCACAAGAGTGTTTATTAAACGGGAAGAGTTTGTGCGTCTCGTCAATTTTTCAATTCAGAAAAGTTTGGAGTATCAAGGTACCTTACGAGAGAGCTACAATAAAAGTATTTAAGAATTTTTTACATTTTTTACACATTTTTGCAGAAAAATACAAGGAGTACACTGATCGTTTCCCAAACTGCAAACGTTGCCTCAAATCGATGAACACTCTCGTCGTTCCAGTGGCAGTATTGACCCTCCTTTCTCCATTCATGTTCAGTCCTTTGTTGCTCAAGCCCGTCCTTCCTGAACACTTGGCAATCACGGAACTTCTCGAAATCCCTGTTGAGCTCAACTGGAAATTTGGCCTTTTGATGTTAGGCATAAGCTACAACATTCTTCAAATATGTGACTTGATATTCATTATCGACATGGGTGCAGCAATCTACCTCCAGTGCTACACATACTGGCTGAACCTGTTGGAACCTGTGGAAATCCACGTGGAGGGACTCAAGGTATCCTATACCTGCCGCCTGGGTTGTACTTTGAACGAAGATGAAATCATTGGATTTTATCAGGAGCAGAAACTGATGATTCGATACTTCAATGACATTTTCGGCAGTATCTTGGTTACATTTCATCATGCTTCAACACTGGCGTTATGCACCCTTGGAGCTTACTTCACAATCCGACACTATTCATTATTGTTGGAACCTGGGTATCAAATGGCGCCTCTGGCTATGACGACGGTACTTGCGTTGGAATTTGGCGAAGCTTATTTTCCCACACATCTCTTTCGGAGGTCAGAAAGATTTCTTGTGGCGTTGAGGAATTTGTCGAGAAGGAAGAGACGGGAGACGAGGAAAACGGCAAAATATTTGAAGGCATTTTGTCCACTGCAAACTCAGTTGGCGTATCCATTCTACTTGGTAAATTTGAATACATTTATGTTGTTTGTTGATCAAGTTACGAACAATTTGGTGACTTGGCTAGTTTCCACAAGATAACCTACATATAATATATGGATTTCATTTAAATTATAGGTTAAGTGATGAAATAATTGCAAAGTATTTAATTGCCTTTGCGATAACAATTCCAACCTAAAAATTGACATCCTAAAGATTAAATAAATAAATAATCTGACGAACTCGAATTAGACATCGACATCATGGCAACTTGATAACAATTATCCCATCAAAAATCAACAATCACAGCCTCACTCAGCCAAGCCAGATATTATATCAGGTAACATTAATTTAGCACGGTGTCGGTGTGATTGAATAGTGTTATTCTCAGACTTCCTGTATAATTTGATATAAATACTTTTATCTGCTAATACAAATAAATATTCCGTGAAACGATGACCGAAACATAAAACTAAATCCTTTTCATACAAATTCTAATAAACCTCGTAACCTAAGCCAACATTGGTAAGGTCACAAAACATTATAAAACATTTTCATTCTGCGAAAAATTGTTTCTTGTTTGTTTGGAATCTTTAACATGGTTGTTTTGCAGGAAGTTCGTCTGATGGGCAGACATGTTACCATTGCATTACCACGAATTACTAACAGGAAATATCTGGCTACATTTCACAAGGATCAGCCAAAAGAGGAAACGAAGATCACACTAACATTGGGTCATTGACATCGGGAGGATTAAGTCTTGCATTTCATGACGGGATTTAGTATGCATTATGTTCATTCAATCCATGAGCTCGGCTCTTAAACACTGTTCTATCTGAAAAGTATTTTTTAAGTACAATCGCGATTTTGAAATCGAATTGAAATACTATTATGGAGAATCCGTACAACGACACAACTCATTCGGAGGAACTTCCTCTAAACGTCTGGAGTTACTTGAATCTCATTGCGATTATCTCCGTGACGGTCCTCACAATTTTCGGAAACTTATTAGTGATTCTCGCATGGTTAACAAATAAAAATATCCGAACCCCGTCAAATCTCTACATTTGCTCGCTCTCCGTCGTTGACCTTCTCGTGGGTGTTCTCATCCTTCCCACAGACATCATTTTAGTCATCCACGGAATTGTGAACCAAACCCGATTCACGTGCAAGTTATACCACCTCACTTCAATTCTCCTCGAGTTCATTTCCGTACTCCATCTCATCCTCATCGCCCTCGACAGATATCGAGCGATCTTTGATGGACTCAACTATATTCAGCGACGAAGTAAGAGAAATGTTTTAGTAAAATTAGTCTACGTTTGGATACTCGGGATTTGGATGCTAATGCCGATGACCCTGGACTGGAAGAATGATTCCCTCTGGTTTGGCCTGGACATGGGAAAATACCATTCAAGATGCTACTACGAATATACAATGAAGTGGACTGTTCATCTAGTTGTGGGCGTACACGTTCTTCCGGCTTCACTCCTCGTTCTTCTCTACATCAGGATATTTTCTCAGATCAAGATGTCACTCAAGAAAAAATCGTCAATGACACTTCCAGCTTTTGTCGAAGATGTTGGAGGTGGTGGAGCTGGCGACAATAATTCTCAACGAAGAGTGTCATGTCTCCAAGACATGATCCAGAGGGCCGAGGAAGAATGTTTGAAGAAGGAGAGGAAGGCTGCGAAAACGGTGGGAATGCTAATTGGAGCATTGTTGGTGTTGGTGACGCCCATTTACATTTGCACTATTTTTAACACGATATTTTTCTTGCTGCCGGAAGGAGTCGTCAACTTTTGCGTGTTTCTCGTGCATACAAATTCCGGGGTCAATTCCATCCTGTACGCTTACAGCAGCACTGAGTTTAGAGAAGCTTTCAAGAAAATCATTTTCTTTTGGAGGAGAAACAGAATGAGCGGTTATGACTTTTGAATAAATTTTGTTTCATCCGATTTAATCATGTACTACATTTTCATTTATTAAATATAACTCCAACAGGATGTCAGAATGCATAATATTTATATGTCAGTCAAAACCAAACACATTAAGTCAACTTGAACACATTTGTTGATCGTCCAACCAAAAACTAATCACCTTATCTTAATCAAATAGCCTTATCTATCAGTTGTTGGCAGTTTGTCAGCACAGAAAATCCTCAGCAATTAAGTTTTGCGAAATTAAGTCTATCAGCCACTTGTTGCATGAGCAAAGTCATAAACAAAGCAGCGAACAAAGTCAGCAACGTCACTCAACTCATTCTGGCAGCTGATTGGCTGCAGCAAGGATTTGAGCGAGCACAGTGCACCAAAACGTTTTGCAGCAGATTTTTGCTGTTTTGGGAAACACACTCACTCTGAAATCATTCCATCTCTGCATTCCGAGACTCGAGGCACTCGAGCTTGGAGGTCGAGACACGAATAATCATCAGACATTTAGTCTTTAGTCACCTCATATCTTTTGTGCCCCTTGCCCCTCCCGTTTTGTCTGACATCTGATTAATCACCAGTTGTC
This sequence comes from Heteromurus nitidus, assembly GCA_034687055.1. NCBI lineage: Eukaryota > Metazoa > Arthropoda > Collembola > Entomobryomorpha > Entomobryidae > Heteromurus > Heteromurus nitidus. The sequence continues at coordinate 12,898 of JAQFZW010001317.1, forward strand.
AGTTCATTATTAATTTTCAAAAATATTCATTTTACAAACAATTATTTTTCAATTGCTTTTGTCAGGCATTGAATTTTTGACTTGAATTCTTGTTGGATGCTGGATATCCATTATTTTCGGTTCAGTTCCCAGTGCAGTTTAGGATGGAGTCTGATTCGGACTCGGATTCCGCAATGCCACCAACGCCCAACAAAAACAAAAGGGCACAGGTTGAAAGATCAAAATCCACAGAAGCTCACCAATCATCATCAGCTGATCAACCACAGGTAGAACCTTAAAACACTAATAAAAATGAATCATTTTTCAAAGTTAAAATAAAACAAATAAAAAGAGTGAATATTATAAATCATGAACAAATAAATAGGTTACGAATAATGATTACTGAAATAAGCTATTAGCTATAGCTTGGTAAATTAGGCACAAATACAAAATAAGTTGTTCAATTTGAACTATATATATTTTTCTTTAAATTGTCAATTGTCACTTCCACATCACAGCCTGGTCCATCATCCAAGTCCACATCCTTGACAAGTACAGGACCATTTGCCTTTCCTGCTACTGCGGCCGTGCCTTCTTCCACTTCCTCAGTGAGCTACACATGATGAAAATAAAAATTGTCACCAATTAAACATTAAGTATTGCAAGAAAATACACCGTCAACCCTTCTTTTTACTATTGACTATTATGTATTGATTTTTTCCAGAAAATGAAAATAACCAGGACCATGAAAGCACAGGTTCCCGAAAGGATTAAGAAAAAGACAGCGGCTCCCTTGAAGGATCTCTTCGCTTCCATCGGTGGGTGGACGATGGACCAGCAGGCGATTGAAAAGGGAAACCGTGTTCCCCCTAAAACATTATTTCATGCTCCTCCGGTAAACATTTTTAAAATTAAGAACTAAATCTCAGGTATGCTTCAAATTCAAATCACGGAGTCACTAAGCTGTTTTGTAAGAAAACTTTTGTTTCTGCTATGCTGCTCCACAATATTCCACATATATAGAACTCCACAGCGACAGCCACTGTGACGTCAACTTCTAGTGCCTCCGGAATCTCCATACCATTGTCATCACCATTAGTCAACAATTATAATCAAAATCAAGTGTGGAGCGGTCACCACATCCAACCAACGCGACTATCGCCTCGACCTCGGAACAATCAATCTTCGTCGATGTGGTCGCCCAATGGTGTGCCACCATATACACCTAGGGTTCCACCTGCAGCGTCACCGTCAGCAAATTCACAACGTCGGCCTTCATCTTCAGCTGGTGCCAGTACTTCAGCCAGTTCCAATGCTTCAGCTGGTCCATTTGTAGCGATGCTAAATTCGTTTTTTACCAACTATCTAAGCTTACCACCACAAGCACCACCACCGGCGACACCGAACCAGCCGCATCCTCACGTACGTAAATTTTAAAATCCAAAACTAAATGACTGGTTTTTGAAATAAGTTGTTGACATCATTTAAAATATTGCTACCTCTTGTTTAGTATTTTAGAGGGACCACAAGCAGTACGGTATTCAACTCAACGCCAAAAATGATTACCCCTCCTCCTCCAGTTCTTGCGACTCCTGCAATGCCTCCAGACTGGATGAAATGTTACGACGACACATCGCTCTCCTTGGATCCCTTCCAAAAATTCTCGGTGGGTCCAACCTCTTTGGAATTCCAGACAATAGTTGAACTCCTCGCCCCAACACAGGTGATTTCCGCCGAGAAGGTGGTCAACCCGGATTTATGGCAAAGGTACTGCAACACTCGGAAGGAGATGATACGCGCAAAGACAGCGGACCTCAGCTTACTTTCAAAACTGGGTTTGGATGAAAGGGAAGTGATTCGCTCCTCCCATCACACCCTCAACTATGATAGGGACCCCCTTCTGGAAACAGACGCTGGGAAGTACTCGCCGAATGAGGTGCTCCTCTTTCACTGCACAAGAAACCAGCAAAACTTGGATAAAATCCTCCGCCAAGGATTAGACGAGAGGTTGAGCTCTGTCAAAGGGGGTTTACTAGGAAAGGGCATATATTTCTCGGATGACCCTGAAAAGTCGATTCAGTACGATGGTGGCGCCGGAGTCATCCTCATCTTTGCCGTTCTTCTGGGTGACTGCTTCTATGTGGACTGCCTCACAAATCCAGCTCAATTGGTGCGAGAGCCGGAGAAGAAAAAGGCTCAAAAGAGGAACTTCAATGACCAGTTTTTCGACTCCATCACATCCAGGCCTAAGATACATAATGAATATGTCATCTACAATCGGCACCAATGCTGTCCTTTATATATGGTGAAGTACCAGCTGTCACATACCAACTTCATCAACACTGGAGGAGACAATTACGCCATGGCAAGAGGAGCCCCTCCGCCATTCGTATGGAAGGGACTTTCAACAGGGACACGGGCGATGCCGAACCAAGCTTCAGATGGAAGCTGGCCTTTCTATGCCGTTTCAGTGTTTGAGAAAATGGGTGTCGTTCCACTTCCTGGCAACTTGGACCAGTCTCAATCCACCCCTCCGGCTATGGATGAAGATATCTGGTATGACCCTGAGGATTCAGACGAGCACGCTGACACAAATGACAAACTAGCTGCGCTCATAAATCTTGGGTTTTTCGACGACGTCAAGAACAGAGCGGCATTGAACAGATACGACAATAATTTGGAGCAGGCTGCAAACTTCCTGCTGGACTCTGAGGATCAACCACCGCCCCCGCCTACCAATTCTGGTGCCTTAGGTCAGCAATCCAATCAAGATGAACCCATGACCACAGTTGATTTGACCAACAACAGCAGTCCTGATAGTAGCAATGGGGTTGCTCAGAACCAAAATAAGGAAATGGTCAAGGAGACGGATGACGTTCCGGAAGAGGTTGCCAATTGGCTACTTTATTTTTCCAATACGCCACCAACCCCTCCGCCAGAGCGAGTGCTCCCTGCTTTGGAAGAATGCTCGATTTGTTGCAACGAATACAACTCATTCAGCCACTCTCCTTCGCTTTGGAATGAACTCAAGTGCAGCCACAAGTTGTGTCTGAGCTGTTTCCAGAGTATTCAGACGAGTGGAACTACCATGTCTGGGGTTCGACATACCTCCGTCCGATGCCCATTTTGCCAGGGGACAACGGGAATTGAAGTGGGAACCTGTCCAAATGGGAAGATGACTGTGACCACGAATCCCGCAAGCTGTGAGGGATACCCTTCTTGTGGCAGTATACAAATTAATTATATGGTCTCTGGAAAATATAGACTGAGCCGAGTTGCCTATTTGCCGAATAACCCGGAGGGGAACGAAGTGCTCACATTGCTTCAAACTGCGTGGGATCGGAGACTCTGCTTCACAATTGGGAATAGCAATACGACAGGGGCGCAGGATGTCTTGGTGTGGAATATTCACCATAAGACTTCCCTCCGAGGGGGAGTTCAAGCTCATGGATTTCCCGACCCGGGCTACTTGGAAAGGGCCAAGTGGGAGTTGAAAGGTTACGGAATTGAGTGACGTACGTGCTTATTCATTAAAACACGAAGAAATGAAAAAGAAAATATATTATTAAATATTTTATGATTTTTTATTGAATGCATTTTTTCTGCAGGAAGGTGCATGCAAACCGATTGCAAGGAAACTGGATATGTGATGTGATTTCTGCCTTAAGAATTACTAATACCAGAGAGTTTATCGTTATCCTCGTATCCTTGTCTTAGCCATTTACAATTTATAGTTTTTAACTTTTTATGTCTTTTGGTATATGTAAGAATTCAGAGCTTATATAATTTCAAAGTCAAATAGTTTAACAGAGATATTCTCTCAAATCAGATGTAGTTCATGGTTCATTTACTGAGATTACGAATCTGCAATATAAAAAGTCGTACCAAAGCTTGAATGTGTTATGATGTCAATATAATCTTATCACAAGACAAGACTCACAGACTTAGTCATAAATCTGATCACACCACATGCAGCACCTATTCAAATCTCCCAATTTGAGTGCTCAGTTTGTTGTCATTTTCCAAAATACAAATGTTTTGATATTTATATCTTGACGTTCCAGTGACTGTATAAAAAGATGTTATTCTCTACTTCCTGTAAAATTTGATATAATACCTGTTGTCGGCAAATAAAAATGCACTACTGCGATGACCATCGTACCTGTAAACCATTCCGAAACAACTTTTTTTAATAATCTATCCCAATCCTAACATCGATTGGGGAAAAAATCCAAAAACAAATACAATCCTGCTAAATTGTTTCGTGTTTGTATGTTTGAATTGAAATCATTGACATTTTGCAAATTTTAAGTTTATTGCAGGAAGTCGACGGGGGGTTATCAAGCCAAATACGAATTTCTTACGCAAGGTTATTGTATCTGACCGACAGCCGGGATGAGGAAGCAGTTTGATTACAATTACATTGCTTCTACGGTCATTAACATCTTGCGGATTGTTAATTTTTGGAATCATTTCATCGCAGGATACAGGACGGCATACATTCTTTCATTAACATTGAAACATAAAAGTTCTACCAGAAAAACATTAATTAAAAGGGGCGACAAAGGGAATTGAAATATCATGGAGACTGTATTATGTATTCAACAAATTAACTAATTTGAAGGAGCTTCCTCTATATGTTTGGAGCTACCTGAATCTCATTGCGATTATCTCCGTGACGGTTCTCACAATTTTCGGAAATTCATTAGTGTTTCTCGCATTCTAACAAATGAAAATATCCGAACGCCATCAAATCTCTACATTTGCTCTCTCTCCTTTGTTGACTTAATTGTTGGCGTCTTCATCCTCTCCATGGAATATGGATATCTTATTGTTGGTCATCCACGGAAACGTGCACCAAACCGATTCACGTTGCAAGTTGTACCACCTCACTTCAATTCTCATCGAGTTCATTAAGCACTCTTATTAGCGGGGCCAGGGCCAACGCTCTTCTGTACGATTACAGCAGTAACGAATTTCGAGAAGCGTTTAAGAAAATTATTTTCTTTTGAAGGAGAAAAAGAAGTGACCATTATGACTTTTAGATAAATTATTTGACCAAGTAAAGACTTAACTAATGTATTTCACTAATTTCACCCAAAATATTTAATTAAACATTAACCAGAGACCTCCCTCTCGTCTACACTGTTTTCGTGATGTACGTTGCTTTCTGCGTACTCTTAACTTCCTTTTCAAGATTCTTCATTAAACGAGCCGAGTTTGTACGGCTGGCCAACATAGCACTGTTGAGAAACTTGGAGTATCAAGGTAGTAGTAAAGAAAATGATTTAAAAAACTTTAAATGGTTTTTTTGTCAAAACCGATTTTAACTTTTTCCAGAAAAATACAAGGAATATACTGACCCTTCCCAGACTGCAAACGTTGGCAGCTTGTGATGAACATATATGTCTTTCTGATGGCATTATCTTCCCTTCCTAAATCCCCTCACGCTTAATCAAACGTTGCTCGAGCCCCTAATTCCCGAACACTTCTTCATCTCGGAGTTTCTCGAGATCCCTGTTGTACTCAACGGGAAATTTGGCCTTGTGATGCTGGCGATGAGCTACGTGATTCTTCAGATATGCAACATAACATTCGCTATACGCAGGTGGGTGCAGTGATATACCTCGTCTCCTATATGTACTGGCTGAAATTGTTGCAACCTATGCAGATCCAAGTGGAGCAGGGGCTCAAGGTGTCATACACTTGTCGGCTGGGATGTAGCCTCACCGAAGAGGAAATCATCGGATTGTATCAGGAGCAGACACTCATGCTTCGCTACTTCAATGAGATTGTCGCCAGTCATTTGATGAGTCTGCATCACGCTGCAAATGTTACGTTATGCACACTTGGAGCTTTCATCACAATTCGCCACTATTCGCTCATGTTGGAACCCGGATATCTAATGGCACCTATTGCCATTGTTTCGTCTTTGGTTCTCGAATTTCTTCAAGCGTATTTACTCACACATGTCTTCAACAGATCGACAGCGTTTCTCGAGAGCTTACGAAATTTGTCGAAAACTCAGCGGAGGAGGACAAGGAAAACGGAAAAGTATTTGCGAGCATTTCATCCTTTGAAACCTCAGTTGGCGTATCCATATTACTCGGTGAATATGAACACATTTATGTTGTTCATTGATGACGTTACGGATAAGTTGGTAGACTGGCTAGTTTTCAACAGTATTCGTTAGAAATATTGGTCTAAACGATGTAAATGTGTAAATAAAAATAATCAATTAATATAAATATCTGTATATACATAAAGGTAAATGTACGGACTATGTGACTATGTCCAGGGGTGTATTCGAATAGCGTTTGTCGCGGACATGTTCGGAGCAAAAGAAATTCTGAATTGGTTATCAGTCCAGTAAGTTAAGCAAATGAACACGTGCATGATTCTGTAGCTTAAATTGAATTGGCGACAGTCTGGGGGAGTTGTTGTTTCTAGTTTTTCGTATGCCAATGCCACGTGAATAACAAGGCATATTTTTGTCTGTAGCTCGCAGAAGTGTGTGTATCACTCGTTCTGGGAAAGTGCGAGCGTACGACGTACGATCATGTAGCTTAATGAGGTCTGTCCGTCACCAGTCATTAGTCAAGGGTAGAAAATTGAAGCCTCTTTGAGAAGATGAGGAGAATGAGAAGGCACACTAGTTGCTGACTGCCTTGCAGAGAACGTTGTAAAAAGTAGTTGTTGCTCCTTACACCTTACGGAGAATTTTGTTGTATTTGTTGAGAGCCGGCTGGATGCTACTCTCCCTTTGAAGAAATTTGTCTCTCTTTTCCCGTTGGAGTCGGAGAATCAATAAATTGTTAAAATTGAAGAACATGTTTTGTACTGGCTGATTTCTGGGCAAGTTTTCATGAAATAGAATCAAGTTTCGCCGACACTTATCCAGAGATGCGAACTGGACCTTTCGACAAAAATTGAAGCATAAAACTGATCGTGGGTGGATTTGATCACCACCTGGCATCCCTAACATTTCTCGACGGTGCCATGTGCCCCGACCCCCTCCCCAACTGTAACGGTCACTATTTTTTCCAAGAAGGAACATGGTGCATGTAATATATCATTCGATTCGCCTCTATGAGATATACTGACACGCATAAATAGTTTTTGCGATTTGACCTTCTAAATTGGGTCAAAGGTAAAAAATTTAAATATCAAAATTTATTTATTTAATATTTTCAAAGGGTATGTGGTACATCACTCAAGTCGTCTCGATGAGATATGTCAACATGCATATATTTTGAACGTTTGTCCATTTAAATTACGAGTTTTAAAATTAAATAGAATCTTTACCCTTAAGTATGAGCACTTTGCTGACAACACAACTCCTTAATTTTTCCCGTGCAAAGCCATTTTCCATCTATAAAAATAAAACAATTAAAATTTATAATTATATAAGAAATAATAACATAGAATTGAGATTCAAAATTACGGGTATTCGCAAGGTGTAACACGATTTCATCAGATTTAATCATGTACTAGATTCGCATTTGTTTATTTAAATATAAATCCAACAGGATATCACGATGCATATATTTATGTCCCAGTCCCAGTCAAACAAAACAAAACACATATTTAGTCAACTTTCTCGATCGTCAATCGTCCGCAAGCGAACAACGCCTTAAATCTCAAAATGGCCTTTTATCTTTCAGTTTTTGTCAGTTTATCAGCAGAGAAAAACCCTTTCGAAAAGTTGTCACAAGCAGATTTGTTGAGCATCCCTTCACAACCAAATAGCAGCGAACTGATCGTGAGCGAACAAAGTCAGCAACGTCGTCTCACTCAACTCAAGCCGATAGTTGATTCGTTGCAAGAAAGTTCTGAGCGAGGACAGTGATATGATGCCCAATTGCCCAGTCTAATTGTAAGTATCCCGAAATCAGTTTTAGCATTCCACCAGACCCGAACCACAATTCGTTATTAATTTTCAAAAATATTCATTTCGCAAAAAGAAATTTCAATTGTTTGTCGGGCATTGCATTTTTGCCTGGTTGTTTGCTTCGTGGATGCTGGAATGGATAACCATCATTTGATTCAGATTCATCAACGCCTCCATTAACTCCCAAAATCCAAAGTGCACGGGTTGAAAGATCAAAATTCACAAATGCTCATCTCATCAATATCAATCATCATCAGCTGATCAACCACAGGTAGAATTAAACACTATAATAAAAATGAATCATTTTTCAAAGTTGAACGCATGGAAACATCTCGAATGTGGAATAATTAAAAAATATTACAAACAAATAAATAGTTTTTACGAATAATGATTACAGACAATTGAAACGTGCTATGGCTTGATAAATTTTTCACAAACGAACAAAATTGTTAAATACGGGTTTCCCCTTTAAATTGTCACTTTAGCCCAAATCCACATCTTTTTTGACAAATGTAGAAACTCTGTTTATGCTTCCTCTACTTCCCCAACTTCTGCGGCCGTACCTTCGTCCACTTCTTTTGTGAGCTACATGATTAAAAATTGTCACCAATTAAACGTTAAATTATTACAAGAAAAATTTAACCCTTCGTTTTACTAAATTATTATTTATTGATTGATGTTTTCCAGAAAGTGAAAATAACCAAGACCTGAAAGCACAGGCCCCCGAAAAGATTAAGAAAAAGAAAACGACTCCCCTTCAGCCGACCAGGCCACGGCACAATGGACCAGACGATTGATACGGTTTCAAAAGGAAACAATGTTTCGCCAACAACATCCTTCCTATATCGTGTTCCGGTAAACATTTTTTAAATTAACAACTCTAAATATTGGTTTGATTCAAATTCAAGTCTTCTCGAAGTCACCTAACTGTCTTGTTTCTGTTCTGCTTAAATTACTACCTCTTTTTTAGAATTGTACTAATTTTGGAGAGGCCACAAGCAGTACGGCATTCAACACAACACCCGAAATGATTACCCCTCCTCCCCCAGTTCTCGCTACTCCGGCAATGCCTCCAGACTGGGAGAAATATTACGACGACACATCGCTCTCCTTGAACCCGGGCTTCCAAAAATTCTCAGTACATCCCACCTCTTTGGAATTCATGACAATACTTGAACTCGTCGCCCCAACACAGGTGCTTTCCGCTGAGAAGGTGGTCAACCCGGATTTATGGCAAAAATACTGCAACACTCGGAAGGAGATGATACGCGCAAAGACGGCGGACCTCAGCTTACTTTCAAAGCTGGGTTTGGATGAGCGGGAAGTGATTCGCACCTCCCATCACGTCCTCAACTATGATAGGGATCCCCTTCTGGAAACAGACGCTGGAAAATACTCGCCGAATGAGGTGCTCCTCTTCCACTGCACAAGAAACAAGGAGAACTTGGATAAAATTCTCCGCCAGGGATTGGACGAGAGGATGAGCTCTGTCAGAGGGGGTTTGCTAGGAAAGGGCATATATTTCTCGGATGACCCTAAAAAGTCGATGAAGTACGCTGGTGGCACCGGAGTCATCCTCATCTTCACCGTACTCCTTGGAGACTGCTTGTGTGTGGATCATATCGCAAATGCAGCTCCATTGGTCCGAGAGCCGGAGAAGAAGGAGGCTCAAAAGAGGAACTTCAATGACCTGTTTTTCGACTCGATCACATCCAGGCCAAATGCAGGCAATGAATATGTCATCTACAATCGGCACCAATGCTGTCCATTGTATATGGTGAAGTACCAGGAGTCAAACACAACTTCTATCTTAAATGGAGGTGAAAATTACGATACGTCTAGAAGAGCCATCCCTCCCTTCGCATGGACGCAACTTTCGCCAGCGATTCCCCCGATGCCGAACCAAGCTTCGGATGGAAGATGGCCTTTCTACGCTGTTTCAGTGTTTGAGAAAATGGGCGTTATTCCTCTCCCTGTCATCGTGAACGAACCTCAACCCACCCCTCCGGCTATGGATGAGGATATTATCTGGTTTGACCCTGAGGATTCAGACGAAGACACTGATACAAATGACAAACATGAAGCACTTACGAATCTTGGGTTTATCGACGAGGTCAAGAATAGATTTGCTTTGAAAAGATACAATAATAACTTGGAGGATGCTGCAAGCTTCCTTCTGGACTCTGAGGATTCACCACTGCCCCCACCTACCAATTCTGGTGCCTTAGGTCAGCAATCCAATCAAGATGAACCCATGACCACAGTTGATTTGACCAACAACAGCAGTCCTGATAGTAGCAATGGGGCTGCTCAGAACCAAAACAAGGAAATGGTCAAGGAGAGGGATGACGTTCCGGAAGAGTCAGGTCAGCAATCAAATGAAGATCAACTCATGACCACAGTTGATTTGGCCAGCGACAACAATCCTGATAGTAACAATGGGGTTGCTCAGAACCAAAACCCGCCCTCATCACAACCACCCCCGACCTCATTTGGAGCCCCAAACATGACGGATACGAAAAGTCAGCAATCAAATGAAGATCAACTCATGATGACCACAGTTGATTCGAATTTTACCAGCGACAACAGTCCTGATAGTAGCAATGGGGTTGCTGAGGACGAAAATAAGGAAAAGCTCGAGGAGACGGATGACGTTCCGGAAGAGGTAGCCAATAGGTCACTTCAATTTTCCAATACACCACCAACCCCACCGTCAATGCCAGAGCCAGTGCTCCCGGATTTGGAAGAATGCTCGATTTGTTGCAACGAATACAACTCATTCGGCCACTCTCCTTCGCTGTGGAAGGAACTCAAGTGCAGCCACAAGTTGTGTCTGAGCTGTTTCCAGAGTATTCAGACGAGTGGAACTACCATGTCCGGGGTTCAGTATACCTCCGTCCGATGCCCATTTTGCCAGGGGATCACCGGAGTTGAAGTGGGCACCTGTCCAAATGGGAAGATGACTGTGACCACGAATCCCGCAAGCTGTGAGGGATACCCTTCTTGTGGCAATATACAAATTAATTATATGGTTTCCGGAAAATATAGACTGAACCGAGTTGCCTATCTACCGAATAACCCGGAGGGGAACGAAGTGCTCAAGTTGCTTCAAACTGCGTGGGATCGGAGACTCTGCTTCACCATCGGGAATAGCAATACGACAGGGGCGCAGGATGTCTTGGTGTGGAATATTCATCATAAGACTTCCCTCCGAGGGGGAGTTCAAGCTCATGGATATCCTGACCCGGGCTACTTGGAAAGGGTCAAGTGGGAGTTTAAGGGTTACGGAATTGAGTGACGTACGTGCGTATTCATTAAAACATGAAGAAATCAAATAGAAAATATTTTATTGAATATTTTATGATTTTTTATTGAATGATTTTTTTTTAGAGGAAGGTGCCTGCAAACCGATTCTAGTCTAGGAAAATGGATATGATTGTGGCGTTAAGAAATAAGAATCTGCAATAACGTGTCAAGGCAAAATTTGTTTTACAAAACTCCTATTCAAATCTCTCAATTTGAGTGTCTGTAAAAATATATTATTTCAAAACTTCCTGTAAAATTTGATGTAATTTTTGTTCTCCCCAAATAAACCACAAAATCGGAACCATTTGGATATAACTAATATGAATATTATATTATAAACCGTCCCATATCCCAACACAGATATGCAACTAATCCAAAAGCAATTGCAATAATAATAATCCGCTAAACTATTTCGTCTTTATATTTTACTGGGGATCATTGAAATGGTCCGCATTGCGAATTTTGTAAGTTTATTACAGGAAGGAAGTCGACGAAGCTTACCAATCGTCATTGATTAGCGGAGTAAGCTTACTTCATCCAAGTTCATGCCTGACCGACAGCTATTCTTTTTTATTCCATTATCATTCAAAAGTTCTACGAGTTCTTTAGTTAGAAACATTAATTGAAATGGGACAAAAGGAGATAATTGAAATATCATGGAGAATTTATTCAACAAATCAACTACTTCATAGGAGCTTCCTCTAAATGTTTGGAGCTACTTGATTCTCATTGCGATTCTCCTCCTCACGCTCGTGACTAACTAGCTTACTAACTAGGTCATGGTGGCCAAGGTGCGTTTGTCTTCACTTTATACGAAGGCTGACATTTATTTAGCACACATAATCTGTGACTGGTGTCGGTGTCGGTGGGATTGAAAAATGTTCTTCTCAGGTTTCCTGTATAATTTTATATAAATACTTTTATCTGTTAATGCAAATAAATATTCCGTGCAACGATAACCAACAAACTAAATAGCTTGTTCCGATAAACCTCCGTAACGTAAGCCAACATTGGTAAGGTCACATAGTATTATAGTCACAATTTCATTAATTTCGGCGAAAAATTGTTTCTTGTTTGTATATTTGGTTTGGAATCATTAGAATGGTTGTTTTGCAGGAAGTTTGACTGATGGGACGGGCAACGCAACATACATATATATGTTACCATTGCGAACAGGAAATATCTGGCTTGATTTAACAAGGATTAGCCGAAAGAGGAAACGAAGATCAGACTAGCGTAATAGGTCATTGACGTCGGAAGGACTAAGTTTTGCATTTCGTGACAGGATTTGAAATGCAATATGTCCATTCAATCCATGAGCTCTGCTCTGAATCACTGAAACCGACACGTTCTGCCTGAAAAGTATTTTCTAACGTATAATCGATATTTTTTAGAAATACAATGATGGAGAATCCGTACAACGACACAACTCATTCGGAGGAACTTCCTCTAAACGTCTGGAGTTACTTGAATCTCATTGCGATTATCTCCGTGACGGTCCTCACAATTTTCGGAAATTCATTAGTGATTCTCGCATGGCTAACAAATAAAAATATCCGAACCCCATCAAATCTCTACATTTGCTCTCTCTCCTCTGTTGACTTGATTGTAGGCGTCTTCATCCTCCCCATGGATATCTTGTTGGTCATCCACGGAATCGTGCACCAAACCCGATTCACGTGCAAGTTATACCACCTCACTTCAATTCTCCTCGAGTTCATTTCCATACTCCACCTCATCCTCATCGCCCTCGACAGATACCGAGCGATCTTTGATGGGCTCAACTATATTCAGCGACGAAGTAAGAAAAGTGTTTTAGTCAAATTAGTCTACGTTTGGATACTCGGGATTTGGATGATGATGCCAATGATTCTGGACTGGAATAATGATTCTCTCTGGTTTGGCTTGCGGATGGGACAATATCACTCACGATGTTACTACGAATATACGATGAAGTGGACCGTTCAACGTGTTGTGGGAGTACACTTTTTTCCTCTGTCACTCCTCATTCTACTCTACACAAGAATCTTCGTTGAGATCAGGAAGACGTTGAAGAAAAAGTCTGCAATGACGCTTCCAGCTTTTGTCGAGGATTGCAATTGCAGGGATGGCCTTGAATACAGCCATGTACAGCCAAGAGTTTCGTGTCTCCAAGAAATGATCCAGAAAGTCGAGGAAGCATGTTTGAAGAAGGAGAGGAAGGCTGCGAAATCGGTGGGAATGTTGATTGGAGCATTGTTATTGTTGGTGACGCCCGTTTACATTTGCACTATTATTAACACGGTATTTTTCCTGTTGCCGGAAGGAGTTGTCAACTTTTGCGTGTTTCTAGTGCATACAAATTCAGGAGTCAATTCTATTTTGTATGCTTACAGCAGCGGAGAATTTAGGGAAGCTTTTAAGAAAATTATCTTCTTCTGGAGGAGTAACAGAAGTAACAATTATGAGTTTTGAATAATAATTTATTTGATCAATTAAAAGACTTAATTTCGCGAATATTTTAACTGTATGTAGCAGTGCAAGATTGTTTGCATCCGAATTTATTGGTATAATTTTTTAGTCCAGCAAGCAAGGATAGGATGCAAAGCATTTTATTTGCTTCAACTTAACAGTCTAAATACCATAAATTCCCTTATCTTTCCCTTTTTCGGTATTTATCAGTCACCCAACGATTTCTATTGTTGCGGTTACGATTACGACGTTGAAATTTGTTAAAGCATACCTCAGAATATGGATACATTTTTATGAACGTTGTTCGTTGATCAAGTTGCATTTTTTTGGTAAATTAGCTAGCTTCCAGTATAGGCAGAGATACTAAGCTGTACAAATTTGCTAAACAAAATCCCAACAATTATAACAAAGAATTTATATCGCATTCACATCGCATATATCGCACATACATCGCATTGTGGAAAACACTCAGTGACCATTAATTGATTACTTCATCCTGTTTTGATAACTTCCCAAATGAATTATTGCTTATCATTATCATGCGACCGGATGACGCAATCATTTTCGATAAACCTTGTTTTTGTCTTGTCCAAGGCAAAGCTAGGTACTGCTAACTCGAAGCAAATTTCAGGAGGAAAATAAATCCCATATTCTTATTTTTGTGTTGTGATAACAAGTGCAAACTGCGAACTTTATTTAACCCCGAGCGAGACAGGTTGAACGAGGATCTCTAAATCTCTCCTCAAATGTAGCATATCCAAAAGGCAACGTCGTCGTTATCGTATATTGCCTTGTCAATCAACTAAATAATCTAAGTTATTTATCTGACTAAGCAATTATCACTTCACCTGACCAAACATCAAATCGGAGGAAATGTGCTTCTTCATTTGATTTGGTCTACAGACCGGTTGTGTTGTGTCCTTTGTCAAGATCACATTTAAAAATTCATTTAGTCTAAACCTCATAAAAAAGTTTGAAAAAACACTAAAATAATACGAAACCAAAACCAACACACAAACCATGTTTTATCAACTATTCACAATACTGCTTCTCATCGCAATTTTTGCGAATGGAAGTTCACAGCAAACTTCAAAAATTGAGCCCAACCTCCTCAAAGTCTTCCAGAATGAGCCCACCTCCAAAGTTAATATCTTCGTGAAAATGAGGGAAGGCAATGGGGCCACCCTTCGGCGCATTGACTCCCTCAGGATCTCCTCCCGAACGGAGAAGATCAGCACAATGAAGACTCAACTGGAGTCACTCGCTGCAACTTCCCAGAAAGGAATACACTCAATTTTGGAAGAGGAGAAGGCAGACTACCACTCATTCTGGATAAACAATCAAATGTTTGTTCGAGATGCGACCCTGGAACTTGTACAGAAGCTCGAGAAGGATCCAGAAGTATCCTTAATTTTTGAAGAGCCTGTATTTCATCTTCCTCCACTTTCAACTCCGTCACCTTCAGCAAGTACAACCAATGATAACCAAGTTCTTTGGAACATTGAGAAAATCGAAGCTCCTCAAGCGTGGAGCATGAACGGTGGCAACAGAGGCGAAGGAGTGGTCGTCGCCGTCATCGACTCGGGAGTTCGCTACACTCATCAATGGCTCCGAGGCAACTACCGCGAGGAATACGGTTGGTTCGACCCGTACACCTTAAGCTCAACCCCGTCCGATTCGGATGGTCACGGGACACATGTCACTGGGACAATTGTTGGCTCGAATGGGATCGGAGTGGCTCCAGGAGCTGAGTGGATTGCTTGTCGAGGTTGTGGAACGGAAGCTATGTGTCAAGGTTTCGCTGTGATCATTTGTGGAGAGTGGATCGTCTGTCCTACCGACCCGAAAGGAGAGAACGAAAATTGCAGCATGGCTCCTCACATCTCCTCAAACTCTTGGGGAGCTCTGGGAGAATCTTGGGAGTTGTATGGGGAAGTCGTTGATGCCTGGCAGTCGGCGGGAATCATTCCAGTATTTGCGATAGGAAACTCGGGCCCGAATTGTTCAACGACAGTCTCTCCAGGCAATCTGGACAATGTGATTGGCGTCGGGGCGACAGATAAAACGGACACGGTTTCAGGCTTTTCCAGGCTTGGGCCAACTTCAAAAGGACAAGTGAAACCGGATATTTCAGCGCCTGGAAGTGAGATTTTGTCCGCTTCGAAAACTGGGGATGATGTGAATGTGACGATGCAGGGAACAAGTATGGCTTGTCCCCATGTTTCTGGAGCGGTAGCATTACTTCTATCGAGAAAGCCGAGTTTGTCGTATGAGGAAATTAAAAATCTTCTCCAGTACAATTCAGAACGAAATCTTGGAAATGAGGAGACTTGTGGAGGCACGCCGCCAAATCAGTTTCCAAATAATGTTTACGGGTAATTTATGATTAATTGAAATTAATTAATTTTTATTCCGTCAAGTTGCTTTTAGTAATGAGAGCAACATGTTCTGTTTTGTAAATTACTGTATATGCAGATATGGAAGGATAAATGTTCGTAAGGCACTTGAAGCATTGATTGGTGACAACTCGGACTCCGCTGCAAACCCACCATTTATATTCAACATTGGAGTACTCATGTCTTTCACTCTTCTGACTTATTTTCAAAGTTATAAGTAAACTAGATGGGTTACCAGGCGTTGCCCTGGAAAAGAAAGGAGTCAGCAAAGTCAGGATAAAGATTCAATTTCATTGT
>JAQFZW010001318.1:0-29192 GCA_034687055.1 Heteromurus nitidus
AAGCTTGCTCTCCAAATACTACGGTCCTTAATATTTCCTACCATCCTTCCTCCTAATAATTTGTTTATGTCTCCGACTTTCTGACTTAAAAGTCTAATGAATCAATGATTCCCACAAGTAAGGGGACTCCCTTTGAGCTAATAATAGTAAGCCTTCGTATGCGATTTCAGAGAAATGATCAGATATCTAGCGTAACTTGTTGGATGACACTTTCCCCTAAATCATTTACACAAATGTGCGTAAATATAATTATTGAAGGTTGCACATGTCTCATCTTGAGAAGGCTTAAGTCCATTACTTTCCTCCTGGATTTATTCGAATGAAATTACGCCGGCAGAGGTTGTCATGCGTAAAATATAATATGATATCTTGAATTGCTATCGATCTTAACAAATGTATATTGCATTACGGGCTTCCAGGATTTATTGTAGGGTAAAATAGAATCAGTATGAATCACACATGGACATTTATCTGAATCCAAGAAACCTGCGAATTGTAGCTCTGGTTTCGGCAAAGTATACAAGACTCTTCTGCTATAGAGAGGATGATGATGAAGCCATTTATATTTTCAACATATAATCCATTACTTATCAATTATAGGAATATAGTATATACTTTTGTATACACGATTCAAACAACATTCCCTGCTTCCCCCATTCTCGCCAATTTAAAATTGATTGGATCGACGAACATTTGCAAACACTAGAAAATGGTTATGAGGATGGCTGGAACACCCATGGTCACAGGAGATTCGATTATTGTGCACTAGTTATTCCATGACTACTCCTTCCCGCTGTGCGTTAAAATCCTAACAAATCCTCATACATCTTCTTACTCTTTAACTTTCAAGCTTTCTCGGAGAGACCATATGCCTGAGAATATCAAATTTCATCCAACTTGTATTATACTCTTCGAATCTTAAACGGCGAATCATGTACCCATCTCGAAAATATATAGAGATTCCCTTGAGGAGTTGCTTCGACAGAAGAATAATTACGATATTTTACCTCATATCTTCGTTCGATATTTTTAGAGTGTGCATTTGTGTTTTAAAATAGAGCATAAAGCTACTTTTCCCAATAATTCCGTTCCACCTTTCATTTTGAATAAAAGCAAACAATACGTCTAGGACGACACAAGTAGAATGTTTTGCATATTTCGAAAGAGGTAATTAATAAATAATTCAACTGAACACATCAGCACAAGCATAAGTAAGTGGCTATTAACAAAAGTGTGGTGTTTCGGTTCGAGTAGGGATTTCAAATGTGTTCAGTGCATGGACTAATGCAGGTCAAATTAAATAGATAGAGCTGGAATCAAACTCTCCCTCTCTCTCTCTCATATATAAACTTATTAGACCACCCAAAAAGATGGTAACTGTTCTTAGTGCACACTGATTCACTATTAACTTCACAAAATGAGCTTATACAACATCCGCCTCCTTCCTGGCTACACATTTGGCTGACAGGGATTTTATGTGCCCTGTGCCCTCAATCTTCTTCCCACTTTCCCTTTTCCATATCTCTCTCTCTGATATTTGTGAACTCACAGTAAATATGGTATATGTGGAAAGGAAATAGATAATTTCCGCACGGCAATATCAATGGTTTGAAACGAACCTCCTCGGTGGACGGACACTAGGAGCAACCCTCTTCGCTTTTCCTCAAAATGAGCTGGATAATAAGCAGAAACTCACAGAGGCTCTCCTCAGAGAAGCTTCCTCTATGAACAGTTAATGCGAGAACACTTAAGCGTACGGTGGTTGCAAATTAAGTGGCGAGTCCTAATGAAAATCAGGTATAGTTAATGTTCTCAATTTGATATATAAAAAATGCAAATTATGATGTCAGAAAATCGTAGGACGCTTCTGGTATGCATGCATGTAATATACTCATACTTCTTTGGAGAAAGTTCTTCGTAAGGCTTTTTTGTGTGTTACGACAGTCTTGAAGCAACGCGTTTACTTGAACCAGATGGAGAATTTATGCAGGGATTCAGCTGGCAGAACAAAGGGGGAAAGAAAGAAAGGTGAAGTAATTTTTTAAAGGAAACTGACTGGGAGGAAGGGATTTCTAAATATAACTCTTACTCGTGCCTTTATTATATACGTACATACATACTTATATCTTGTTTTTCATTTTCGCAGTATTTTTTTGACCTATTCTACGCCCCCAACAACGTAAATGCTCCTGACTCAAATTATTTCACTTTAAGCGTTTCCCTGAGTGGTGATCTCGCTCGGATTTGCACCACACACAACTCGGAAGCTACCCACAACTCATCCGTGTACATAGATTTATCTTGCTTCTCTTCCAACTACCTACAGTCGAGCCCCGCGAGGAAAACGTAACGGCGAAAGCATTTACTGGAACTTCCTAGGGAAAATGGACGAGTGAGCGAAGGCATAAAAATGTGGACTCACTCCCTCTCTCCGTCCCTTGTTTTACTCTACAAATCGCTATAGCGAACAAAGACCTTGTGTATGAGGAAATTCATGAGTTTCAAGGAAGATTTCAAAAATTTCCAAAGTGGTTTCTCGGCAAAACGTACAAACTATACGTTCGTTCAAATGTTCAAACCTTGAGGAGTGTCGCTCCAATTCTGGAAGTACATTTAGCATCTGAGAAAACCCCATCAAGCTAATAGACGACGAAGAAGAAGAAAAACCCGAGCCTTATCTATCATTAAGTGATCATAGCAGAGAGCTCACAATTTCATTCCTTCTTGGAGAAGTAGATGTATACAAACGGAATAGGTTGAGGCGAGGATGACATAAATATCACAGCATTTCGCTGTCGGCTCTTTGGAAATTGTATTATGCTCGGTGATGAAGCTTCATCTTATGTGTTTTTGACTTTCGAGGTTTCGGAAGGATGCAAGGCTTTGCTGGTAGAATTCATGCGGTGAAATAGGCCATGCTTTGTTCTATTTTGTAGTGAAAACTTAACTCGCTCCTTCCTTACTCCGCTGGGATTTACTGTCACACTGAAAATACGATTTATTTGTGAAAATATATTTGGTGATTTTATGGTAGATAGGAAGCGGAGCAGTAGTGGCGAGAGAGAGAGAGAGAGAATGAGGAAGTAGTTTGATAGCAGAGAGAGCTTCTACTACTCCCTCACCGCTTAACTTGCTATGAACAATTTTCCCAGCATTAAAATAATTCTCTCTCTCTCTCACAGCTTCCTCATGGCGACTGAGAAATATGTTGCTGATAATGCGACATTGAGAAATTTCCGGACCGGAGAAACTGAAAATTACGTAAAACTGGGTTACCACAAGGAAGATATTTCGTAGCGTAAAAAGGGCTCGCAGCGTTTCCTGAATTCATTAAACGAGGTCCACTTGGGCATCAAGTAATGTATTAAACAAAGGGAGGAGAGTGAACGTTAGTTAGTTTAATTGTGCCGCTGTGAATACATGAATAAGTGGCCTGGAGCGAAGTGGAGAGGGATAAATTCAACTACCACACACACACATCACATCAACCTCGTCAAACCTGAACACTGGCGAGAGAGAGAGAGAGAGGGTGCCCTACTCCAACGACGCAGAGATTTATGAATATGAATATTTACAAGACTGGAGTAATTGACCTGGGGTCACTCCATACCAGATTTTCAGCTCGTCGAGCACAAAAGCGACTCTGGTGGCTGCGCTCCAGGCAACTTGGAAGTGCACAGTCTCAAACATAACCGATTTACAAGGGAAGCGAGTGAGTACTTTGTATGTCAAAAGAAATTCTTGTGTACATCGCATGCGTTTATCAGCACGAGCACACATGTATGACAGGGGAAAGTGGAAAAAAATTAGGTTCAACAGTCACGTACATTCGTAATCAATATTAACATACAGTCTCGGATTTCTCCTTCTTGCTCCAGTACTCTTGTGAGAAATTGTAAGAAGATGATACCTGTCATGACACACAACTGCAAAATACTGGAAACTGGAAATATTTGTAATCGGGTTGAGTGAACAAATAAGTCAATAGTCACAGCATTTGGTATGTAGGCTGCTGCCAAGAAACAATTTTTTTTTCTGAACAGCTTTTTGAATTGTCCAACAAAACGTTTCAACAAATAAGAAAGATTCCTTTTAAAATTTGAATGCTGTCGTTTCCACTTACAAGAGCATTGTAGAGGAGCTTTCAAATGGATTAAATGCATAAATGTGCACCGGCCAAAAAAATGCATACAGCCAGGTTTTCTATATCTTTTAAAGATGCATGTCAATGTCAGAGATGATCCATAAAGACTTCGTTACTGGTTTTGTATCCATGCAAATTCATACTATGCGCAATGAAATCTGGGGGTTGGCTTAACCAAAATATAATATTTTGAGACAGGCAGTTTCTATAAATTAGGGAAATGGACGACTATTCTGGAAAAGTTTTTCCGAGATTTTACTTTAAGCTGCCTCGAAGATGTAAATGAGGGGTGGAGGGAATGTAGTTAGTTGGGCATGTCAAAACTACTGGAACACATAGCAGATGCACAAAATGTGTGATAATGCCTACACGGGCAAACCAAGAACACGAAAACTGACCGTATGTTGCCTCTTCTCAGTTGAATAATGAATGACTTTTGTGTGCGAACTCGACAGTTTTAGGGTCCCTAAGTCACCTCACTGGATGGTGATGACTTCCCATATTTAAATAACTCACTGAACAAATAAATTTCCGCCTCATATTCATGAACAACGAACATACATACAAGAAAATATTCTCTACCAAAAAGACAAAACATTGTCGCATGGTGAAACATTTTTAAATTCTGATGCTTAAAGGATTTAACTCAAATACAAACAAGTTCAAATAGTAGCACCTTTGGGTCAAATCCAACTGTCGTTAGATCTCGGGGATACGGACACTGTAACAGCGATTAAGGCTATGTCAGAAAATCGGCGGACTTTAAACAACACGATGTATTGAAGAGAGTTGTGCACTATTTATAATGATCATATATGCAAAAGAAACTACACTTCAAGTAGATGTAGAACTTATGAAAGACGGCTCCGCAAAACCCCCTGTACCCTATTTACATAAGGTTCATCTTTGGGGTTTCGATTACAGCTTTCCTGATTTCTCTCAAATGTTTGTGCTGATATTTGTCCAGACCGTTTGAAATCCTCGAACGGATTTAGCTGGTATTATTCTCATAGCCTATTCGAACTCGTGTAAATTCAAAATCTCTCGATATGCCTGGTTTATGGCTCGTTGGGTGGGTTGGAATTTTTTTGTTTGAAATCCATATTTTCATCGGTCAAGAACTTAACAGTTTCATGGGCCTGCTTTTTAATCTGTATATTTTGAATTTTGCACTACCCCCATTTTACAAGTGGAGCAAAGTTTCATTTGGAAATCAAGTGTGCCATTTTCGGCGTTTTTGAAAATCGGAACTTTGAAATGTTTTTTCCGAGGCCCAAAACATTGTGAAAATTGTGAAAAATAATTTGATATGAAGTGTGATCTTACACATCTTAAAGTGAATTTTTTGATAACGTCAACGTTCCAGAGACATTTCTTATCTATTGTCTCTCACCGATGAAAGTATACGGGTCCGCCCATTTTCTGACATAGCCTTAGCAGAGTGTCATCACATTTGAACGAAAAGACTGCGCTACATTTTTGCAAAACAAAAGTTTTTAGTTACAATACCCTCACTAATTTAACTCCACCACACTCTAGACACCTTTGATTTAAGAGATCCATATTTTAGCACTACCACGCCAAGTGAATATTAAATACAACCTAGAAAAAGGAAGGTTCAAGCGTTGATTGGAATGCCGCAGACAGTTTTCTATATTTTACATGTATCCTAAAATACTCTCGTGCTAACCCAGAATGAAGTAAAAGTGAACACGTGTAAACCATAAAACGATGAAGATTAATTCTTTGTTTTGTACAAGGATATAAGCATTTGTTGTTCGTCTGAAAAAAAGAAGTTTTTCCTATTCTTCTTAATGATCTCTCTATGCTGAGTCCACTACACATTCTCAGTTTGCAATCTACCTTTTATACCTATTTACACATGTGAACATGTTCATCAGAAGGAAATGCAACTCACGTTCAAATCTTTTTTATCTACATAATACATATTATATATGTACTGATTAGTGCAGGTACTCGTTATGAAAAGAAACTAAAGAACTCGCGATATTATCCAGTGGATATGTCGACGCGGCGTTTACACATGAAATCTAAAGAGTAGAACACGATAGCATAATATGTATATTATAAGTATGCATCAGAAGAAACATCTAATCTTGACCTTCGCTGGTGGATGAAATGTCGTCGTGGAGATAGATGGAATCCACGAGAACGTACGTACTCGTATCCCTCACTCACTCCGGCGGCATTGCAGCATGGAAGAAAATGAGAAAGTCTATATTTCACTCCGGTTGCCTCCAACGGGCGATGGTGGCAATCTGAAAATTCAAATACAAATAATGTTCCCTTCAAAACGAAATTTCTTCCGAGAACGAGGAAGGTACGGTAGTAAATTCTAACTAAACTAAGCTTGCTCACGAGATCACGTTACATCTAATAATAATACGACCTTATTTCGACGTGTTATACACTTTTCTCTTTCTCCCCCGAAAAAAAAAACATTTCTCGCTAATGAGACCAAGTTTGGTAGTTTAGCGTTGTTTGGTGATGGTTCACACTCGTCACATTGTATGTATTGTTTTCGAAGAAGAAGGTAGCACTACTTCTCCAAAGAATCTTCCTTTAAATAGAAAATCTTCATTATGGCTAGGATCTTCTCTGTTGAATGTTAAGAATTCGGAAGAAAGTATGGATGTACTCGTCTGAATTGTAATGGTGGAAGAAGAAGCATATATAGGGAATACTTGGCTATGGGATTTTCCTTTCTCTCTCTCATCATATCCAAACTGAGCAAGAAAAAAAAGTTGGATGAAGTTGCTTAATGAGAAAGTTTTGAGGAACGTCGTAATTAAAACGGGAGAAACAATGCTGGATTTTGACGCAATTTTAAAATTTTCCCTTGTTCAAATCATCATCCTTCAAGTATAAGGGAGTCTCTCTATATGCAACTCAGGTATTCATATCATATCATATCTCTTTTGCTCTTCTTCTCCTATTGTGTCTTCCAATTTGCATTTGCCACCGAGACAAAGGGAGAGTGAGGCTCTCATTTGCAGTCTCCCACTTTTCAAGCTCAAAATATTGTAACAAGTCTCATCGTCAGTCTCGATGTAGGTAAGTGTATGCAGGTAGATATTTGCATATATATCTTTATGAAGACGGGGAGTTGAGAAATCGTTTTCGATAGTGTGAGCAACACACAACAAGTGAAAAAGGGCGTACTCGACAAGTAGAAAATCATAAGATTCATAAGTAACATGAGCATGCAATCCTATTGTGAGTGTGTATACCTTTTCATTTGAATAAGATGCGACGAAACGCTCGACGAAAGTCCTTGTTGAAAATGGTGTAGATGACTGGATTGAGGGCGGAATTCATGTAACCAAGCCAGAAGGCGATGGCGAAACCCCAAGGAGCTACATGACATGACGGGCAGAGAGGCTCCAAGATATATAGGAAGAAAAACGGCAGCCAGCAGAGGATGAAGGAGCCCATGATGAGACCGAGAATTAGTGTCGCTCGTTTCTCCTTTTTCCTTGCTATTCTCCGTTTCTCACGCTCCGGATCTCTTACCTCCTTCATCATAAACATGAAAAAATACACAAGAGAAAGAGACACGGTACATAAGTATTTTCTGTCTGCATTTCCCATCCACTAACTTATTCCTTTTCTCTTCCTTCTCTCTACGTCTACCCCACCTTTCCATTATTTAAAAAAAGAAAGAAAATCTTAAAAGCATGCTTCACTTATTTTCGCTACGGTTTTGAGCTCCAATCAACCATACACGATATGACCGGCCAACAACGTGCAATTCGTCAAGTCTCTTCTACCAAGTTACACACACTTAAATGGCAGTAATGCGCTAGCCATTTCACAAATGGAAAGTAGCCATGTCACAATGACATTATCACTCCGAAATCTCATCCACGCGCTCTTTCACCTATTGTTTCCATTCACAATACCCTGAGACTTACTCTTCTAGCACAGACACACACACACAATCATCGACTAAACATGTTATGCGCACAGGATCACATGTCCTCCACACACATGGCTAACATAAAACTATGTACATACATTCATATTATACTTCTGTAACAAATTGATCTGATAAAATACTCATCCTTTTCCTTCACATCACCTTTCCACGTTGAATGAGGGAACGTGTGTGTGTGTGCAGATGTTCCACACTTGTGTTTTCACTGTTCGCATTTTCAATAAGGATTTCCCTCTTTTCTCTATTATTTCATTGGGACTAAATTGACAGACATCTTACACTGCGATACGCTTGGGATGGTGAAACCAAGTGGAAAGCTAAGGAAATACTAATTCTCCCGCATCTGCTTTTAACAAACGAAACATAAGATTTTGAGTACATAATCTCAATTTACTCCTTTAGCTTTACACTTTAATTTCTTGTGCGACGTAGAACGTTAAATTCTTATACAATAAACATACGTGCCCCGCTGCCTCCAAGGAATACGTCAAAGTATTATGATTTAGGATACTTGGGATTTGATTAGCGTCCTGATCCTCACTCGTGTATTATTTCCCCATTGATGATGTGTATGCAGACGGTTGGGGAAAAAAACTTCACGTCAAATTATTTTCATATTAAGCACTCCGCCTTCTGATTTCAGTTTGGCTTTACAACAGAGGAGAAAACTGTCTAGTCAACGGGTTCTCTCTCTCTCTCTTTCTCTGGTTTCTCTTTTTTACCACGGAGAGAGCATCATCATTTTGTCCGTATTTACTGTTGGAGGAAAATTAATTTTAGATAGGGCTCTGGCGTACGTCGCGAGAAGAAGTGTGCTCTCTAGCTCTCCAGTTGGTGTTGGTGCGAAGAAGAAGAAGGGAGAATTTAACACTCAAACTAACTCATTGTGAATATATTATGCGCCACTTCGCCTCAATGTATCTCTTTTGCTTAAGAAGGATTTTCCCAATATTGGACTCGCTCCTGTTCTCACTTTCTCTCTCGTAGAACGCATCGCAACACTTGACGTACTTAACATGGGAGACGCAACGCGTTCCGTAAATATAAGTTATGGATTTTTAGTAAGTATTAGATAGGGGAGGAAAAAAGTACATTCCCTTCGTGCATTTTTTCTCTCTCTTCTTCTTCTTCTTCTCTTCTACATATACATTTTCACTACATTACTTTCTCGAAGCGGACATGACAGATAAGAGGCTTGATTTCTCTCTCCATATATACACCTCAAATGGAAACACATCCGAGCTCACACACAGTCAGTTTCTTTCCCCTAAGATTGCTTTGCAGAATTCTTCAAGGACCCTCTCGTTTTCTTCAAGTTTTCTGTTGGCAGGGGAAGGGAAGAGGCAGTAGCACGAGACTGGGAAAAAAGGCTCTCGCCAAACGCGCGATGTATTTCATCGATTGAAAGATGTTCGGATAATAGGAGATTTGATAGCACGTTTATGAGTAGCCAGCTTACATGGCAAGTTCATTTTCTTATCATCAGAATTCCAACGCCGTTTACATTCTATAACACAGACTCAACTGCATTAGCGGTGAGAGTGAGGAGAGAGAGCGAGAGACGAAGCTCTGGATCGAGCGGTCTCAGTTTCCCTACGAACAAGTTGGATGCTAATCACGTAAATGGTCGATCAGTAACCATTGTGAGTCAAAACGGATTTTTCATCATCTGGCGGAAAAAAATACGAGTGGAAATTAAAACGTGAAAAACATATTCATTCATACACCTCTATTGTTATATAGAAAAGGGGCTTGGTAGTGAGTGGTACGATGTTTGAAACATTTTGAGAAGAAAAAAATTGTCTCTCAAATTTCAGAGAGACAAATGAGCTTTTACATGCGTTAGCACTTCATAAAAGCTTTTACAAGATTCTCTGTATGGCGTCACCAACTTTTTCTTACTTGTTATAGTTGTTTTATGGGCAGCTCTTTATCCTTAACTGGCGCACGTATGCTCACTTTAAAATTTTGACAGTTAATTCAGACAGTCACATTCACTCCGAACTATAAATATATTTGTGTCTCTCCTCCCACTCGAAGAGTCTGTGTCTTTCACAAGTACCGATACTCATATTATCATAATTGCCACAAATTAAAGCTGCTAACCATATCCTTAAACCCTTACCTATTAACATTTCAGTTTTGTCATTTGTACTTTCACACTCGTGCCGTCTTTCAAACTTTTATTCTCAATGTCGAGAAAGATGTGTTTTTCTGCACTCTGCCATTGCTCATGGCATAATCAGTGACGGAAATGGGCGAGGTTTATGTATTCATGCTTTTCACCACTTGAATAGCTGCATTTTTTGGCAGTGGTGTTTTTAAACGTGCAGTGCAGTGTCGACAAGGATGCAAGTATAAAAATCAGTGGTGGTAAATGTCGTTAGTGGTTACTTTTGGAAATGAGGTTTTTCTAGACGGAAACTGTTAATTGCGTAAACGTTCACGATTGAGTTGCGAAGAACTCCTCCTCTTCTACTTTAGTATCTCAGAGTGAGAGATACATTTAATATATGTTCAAGGGGAAGGTATACATACGTACGTACGTCACAGCTCTATTGTACGATATTGGTTTTTTACTATTAAAAATTGATATTTTCGATTTATTGCATGTGCTGAAGAAGTATATTATTTATATGCGCAGGGCTTAAGATGGAGCCTTCGAAATAATCCCCATTTCTCATGTTTCCAGATAGATTTTATATCCCCTCGAATGGGAAATTTTTAACTTGTAACGTATTTTCTTTTCTAAGCTTGTAGTAAAAAAAGTTTGTGCTTACTTCAGGCATTTTCGTGTGGGAATATAATTTTTTTTTGTTCCGCGAACATCTTCCATAAAATGTATCTCCGTAGTAAAAGGGGAAGGAAATATGGAGTTCATGCTTCGGCTTCAATATCACGTACATCACTTTAGCCTCAACTATAATATACATGTTGTACAAATGTAGAGTAAATATGGCACAGGGCATCTAGGCATATACATTCATACACGCATTCCAAAGAGTTTTTTTTTGGGAGGAAGCTATATACTCACTCGGACTCAAAACCCACACACTTTTTCTCTCGCTATAGATCTATTTGTATGGGATATTATGATGGTCATAAACTGCAGCTGCATTGATCGTTCTCTGTACGAAATGGGAAATTGGTTCGTGATCATAATCATTCTCATGCACATTTGCCCTACTAATGGTTTTCCCGTCTTGAAGAAATCGCCCAATTTAACGGTATAATTGCTTGAATATATGCCAACATTCTTCGTCCAAAATAGCAGCATGCTTTTTTCGAAGACAACTTTTTTTCGCCCAATCCATGTGCTCTTCAGCAGGATTGTACAGGTGAATCATTTTTTTTTTCTTGCTGGGGAAATACATATATTATATACGTGTATTAAATGGGACTATCGACAATAGCGGAGCAATACTCTTTTATATACTACCTTGAGAACTACTTTCAAGTTCCAAAATCCCAAGTAATCATCATAACTTGAGTGTATAATAATATTCTATTTGTAAAGACTTTTAGGAACGAATCGATCTTTTTTTAGTGCACGGCTACAAACAGGTCATACCGAGAAGGGAAAAAATGTCACATACCGAGACATACTTCACATATTATGTTTAACTGCATTGGATCGCTAGACATTGAAACAAGGAAACATGCCGATTACCTTATTCTTGCTCTTTTAGTATATTACCACAATGGCAGATTGCAACTCACATATATTTTGACACCGTCTCGTTTTGACTATAGAATTTTAAAAGTGGCATAGTTTGTGGGCGCGCAGACGGTTGACACTCTTTGGGCACTCAAGCAATACGGTTGGAAGAGGTCTGCACGCGCAGATTGAAGGGGCTTTTTTTATATATTTTGTTGCTCAAGAAGAGGAAATATTGGCTCGTTATTTGTTAGGTGCAAGTTGCAATCCTTGACTGTGGTAATGGGTGGGGTGGAAGCGGTGCAATTGTTATTTACGAACTGGGAAATATGTTAGTCGGCTGGCTTTGGTAGATATGTTAGAGTGGGGGTGTGCATGCACAATTACAGGTACCGTTTTGAGTTTTTTGTGTGAGAGAGCAAAGGGATTGGAGAGGTGATGGCTATAAACGAGCAACTCGTTGTGTTTACTCGTTTACTCAGGGTTTATTTGAGTGCGAAAGTGTCTTACTTTAGGGGAGGGAAGCTTTCCCATGTCGAGTACATCACGGCGTGCCTTGTTAGAGGCAGATTTCTTGCCAAAGAAGGGTTGGCACAGGCGAAGTTTAAGTGGCTTGACGACGGCACACCGGCTAACTGCACCAGAGTCGGATGAAGAAGGCTCCACGTCACTCACAGGGTCCATGTCCAACTGAAGCCGAGAACAGGATCGGGACAATGTACCCAAAATATGAACATCCCCATTCAAAGACAAACTGGAAGAAGTTCTCCAAATGGTTGGAGTTTCGACCCGAAGGAAATGGAGTTTGGATCCTTTAGACTTTTTGGCGCTAGAGTGACTTGTAGAACCTTCATCAGGTCGACTGCTACCATTAGATTGGAGCTCAGACATCTTACTTTCAAGATCACTTACTGCCAATGTGGATTGTTGGTGAGGGAGGCGGTTGCTGGCGCTACTGCACTCGTCCTCCATACTCTGCTTCAAATGCACAGTTGGCACAAGAGGCTGTTGGTTATTAGGTTTGTCCACATTATCACTGTCCCGCCTCATCTCACCCCCTGTCGTTGTCACTGACGCTCTCGTCCTCCGCGATGGCGACTCTTGCGAACTACCCACCTTGGGCGAGTCTTGGGTCTCTTGACCCCGACTTGCCCCTACAGTGCTTTCACTCGACGTCACACGCTTCGGACTCGATCCACTACTCTCGTGTTCAGGGAACTTGCTCTCGACATCGTGCGGCTTGGATTCTTTACTCTGGCTATCATCGATGACAGCTACTTGATCACTTGTCATCACATCATTACATGTTTCACTCTTACTGTCTACAGTAGTTCTCACTTCTCTCTCGTTGGCAGACTGCCGCTCTTGAGCATTACTAGTCTGTTCACCGTCATCCTTACAACTGCTAAGGTGCTGCTGCTGCTGCTGCTGCTGCTTCGGCTGCGGCTGCTTCTGGTCCTTTCCACCCAGAGCTGTGAGTTCCGGTGAGCAACCCTCCACAGTAATCTCAGGCTTAACAATAACTTCATTTTTCCCTGATAATGGTTCCTGGAAGCCCACTTGTTTCGAAGTGCCACCATCTGGCGTTGGAGGAAGGCTAGAAGAGTCTCCACTTAAGCATGTATTTGTACCGCTCTCCCTGGAAGCATTTGCTTGAGGTAGCAGACATGTGGCTGCTGTTGTTGATGTGGTCGCTTTCGTTGTTGAGCCTTCAGTGACGCTGCCACCTTTGCTCCTCTCTTCAATTTCAATCGCGGCAGAAGGGGGTTTCGGCTTTGGTGGCTTTCTCACAGCTCGTCGAGCCCTCGCTCTGGCTGCGAAGTAGATGCGAATGTAGACAAAGACCATGATGCAGCTGGGGATGTAGAAGGAGCCCAGAGCGGAATACAGCACATAGCCAATCTCTCGACTTAACTGCGGAATCATAAGAACACACAAAATACATACATTAAAGCTTTCAGAACTCAACAAACTTTTCCTTTTCTTCTCTCACAACCTGCATACAACATCTCCACAACTAACGTGGGCAACTGTACCACGGTAAACAAATTACACACTACTTCACATTCCATTTATGACTGGACTGAGAAAAGGTAAATTAAATATGACATGACTTCGCCGCCTCGCTCCAGGAAGTCGACTCACTCCAGCACTATACATCCAAAACCAAGGCGCTCCAGTTGTGCGAGACACTAACAAATGTACCCGCTTGCTCTAAAAACTTGTGGCGCACACACACACGCACACACAGAGTCGTTAGTTAGTGGTTTCACTTGTAATTTTCGTTTCGTAGACAGAAGTTGTCGCTCGTGACTGTCGTCGTCACTAATTTTCATCAAGAGACAAGGAGGAGTCGTGGTGAGAAACGGGATATTCCAGAAAACCGACAATGAACATATTATTCATGGTATAAGGCAAACGTGGACAGCTGGAAGTGAAAGTGGGTGCTTTCTAATTCTAACACTCCAATAATTACCAATTTAGTAATCAATTTTACAACTTGCGATTAGTGATCCCCTTCATGTTTCTATTCTCTATTTAACAGACGATTCCTGTGCATAATGAATGCTAGATGAATACACAAAGCACCGCTTGCTATTCATTCAAATGTTTTATTATCTCGTTCCAACTTTAGAGAGACGCCTCTTACAAGTTGTACAAGTGAGCATGCAAATCATGCTTTCAGCAAATTGTGTCCAATTACACTTCTCATGTCACCACCATCCATAAGCCGAATGATGACGGTGGTGGTGACGAGGTCAGGTAGGATCAAAGAGTGTTATGTACAGATACATATCATTAATATTATATGACTTTTTTATGAAACAGTTAGTTTTTCATAAAGACGCACATTCTTAAGAAGACTAGTTTCTATTTCTTGGGTTGTCCCCTGTGTCAGGGAGAAAACTGCCCGTTTTAATTGTCACTAATTAGTGTATACTTTTAGGCGTAGTGAGAACAAGTCATATCAACTGCGAGCATGCGAGAGAAATACAAGGCACCATTGTCTTCACGGGAAGATGAGCAAGTGGGAGAGAGAGATGCGTGCGAGTCCCTCTTGAAACACCCATTCTCCCGAGAACATTGAGCATGGACTTTAATAAATGTTTAGCATGGAGTGAAAATGACGAACAGGAAAGTGTTTTCTCGCAGACCAAACATGATTGCTAAATTTAATGGCGTCCTTTCACTCGCTGTGTAAATCGCTATATCTCGACTGACCCTCTTTCACTCAACAAACTGCGATAAAATGTAATGGACAGGAAGAGAATAAATGGTGCTCCATACTTTATTTCAATTCAACAAAATGAAACCTCTCTCGAGCTTGCCCAGTGTTCTAGAGTAATAAGCCACAGTAGTACTCACTCAACATTTCTATAGAAAAACATAAAAAATATTCGCTCTCTTTCTCTCTCTCACTCGCACATTTATATTCTTCCCCTTTCATTTCTACATTTTGATACAAAAAACATTTAAGAACTTCGAGTGCGTCTATATACTTATGCTCGAGGAAGGGAGAGAGTTTACTAGAGCAAAACTATGGTGCTGCATATGTCTCAGTGTAAACAAGCATGTGTGTGAGTATAATTCCTTTTTCCCCTTCAGTCCTGAACGTCTATACAGCGAGGGCACACATTGGATAAAAAAAGTGTACCACTCTTTAAGAATAAGAAGATGTATGTGTGTACAAGTACCTCTTTCTCTTCAGTTTAGGATATTGGGTGACGTTGCAGGAGAAAATGCCTTGCCATGCTTTTCAGAGTGTAATATTGCTTTTTTTGTTGGTGGGGAATGGGACCTTCATTCAGCACTTGCCATGTTTTTAAGATATGCTTACAGCTTCAGAGCACGAGATGTCTGTAGACAGCACACATATCAACGGAGAAAAGAGATCTGCCTGTGCAAAAAGGACGGACGGTCATGTTTTTTACTTGTGCAGTCAGCAACCATGAAAAATGTCTTGTCAAGTTGAATCAGCTATGCATGTGTACTAGAGAGATGAGAGAGAGAGAGAGAAAAGAAAGGGCAGGAGAGAAAGAATTCAGAGCAGAAGCTGTGTCTCTAAACTCCTCAGAGTATAATGACGTGTATGTTTTCAGTCCTTCCTTCTTCTGCTTGTCTGGGCCAAGCTTTCTCTTCCATTTGGAATATAATATGAAGAGAGGAACCTGCCCTTCCTTCTACTGCCACTTTCCCTTCATTTCACAACACAACACCATTACTGCACATAGTGCCACGATGGAGAGAGAAGAAAAAACGAAGGAAAAGCTTGGAGAAGAAGAAGGAGAACAGCGCAATTTGCCAAAAAAAATATTCCCACTTATTGGTTGCAACAACAACGATAGTGCAATGGAATGCTCTTTAAATTAGGACATATATGATATCACATGAACTTTCTCCTCCTTTTTCTTTTCACATCTATTTATTTCCTTCATGATGTTCGAAACAAGCTTTCTAACTCTTCAAGCTCCCCAATGTAATCCTCTTATACGTACTTTTTTTTCAATGGCAGATTCAAACAGAAAAATAAAATCCTGTATTTTTGAATCTCTTCCCAAAGGTATGACTGCATAACTCCTAGACATTTTCAGGGGAGAAAGTGTTTGATCGCCCAAGACTTGCTCTGTGAAATGGAATGATACTTTTTGATGGGTAGAAAGAAAGAGAGGGAGAGAGAGGGGGCATTAACATATTTATTTTTTAAATCAGCTCTAGCCACTAATTTAAAAGTTTGCTTAGAGGAGGTATTTTCGTCTGAAGCATTAAAATCGAAGATAAATCATGCATGTGAGTGTACACTTTGCTGTGGTATAATATACTCATTCATAATGGAAGACTAGCAAACATTTTCCTTAGCACAACATGAATATTCATATATTGAAGGAGCGGAGTGAAGAAGCGAGCTCCCTTTGGTTGTGGAATGATATTCGCACACCAGTTGAACTTTATCACAATTTCCATTCCATTCATTCGACTTGAGGAGAAATATGTGTACCATTATTTTCCCAAGCTGCTTTGTTCCTATGATAATGTCTCACAGAGAAGAAGAAGAAGAAAAACCCATTCAACTTTGTCGGCACAATCGAGACACTCACTTGTCAGCTTGAAATATAAGGAATAACTGAGGGAATATGCAATAGATGGCTGACTCCATGCATTCTAGTCTCCTATATTGTTCTAGAAAATATTATGAATTTTTAAAAAGTTGAATCATTTTAAATTGCCAAAAGGAAGTGACTCTGAGTGAGCAATATATGCACAGATAGATATTAGAGAATACAGAGCGAGAGAAAAAATCGTTTCAAAGTATACTTATTCTTCCACGTTGCTCTTTTTCCCAAATAATGTTTCTCAAAGATACACACAACGCTGACTTTTTTTTACCTATCTCACAAATGACATCCAACCAGCAGAGTATTACGACCATGCATGATTTATACGTAAGTATTCTAGGGGAAAAAAGTTGAGAACTTTAAAAGAAATCCAAATGAAGCGTATGAAATATTCATAAACTTTCTTCGGACATACGATGCGAGTACAATGTTTTCTTTCTTGAATTAGCATAGTAGCCATATTCTTTTGGTAGCATGCGTATGGTCCAACAAGTGAACGTGTGCTGGGTGCAGACCATGTTTCGTACACTCTTTTTTTTGATGAAAATGAAATTTAAGATGTAAGCGGAATACTGCTGGGTGGCTAACAACCATTTCACTTTTTTTCTGAAGTATGATTACATAAGTTGGGAACATAGGGTGCATCTATTTATCTGATCATCACCATCAAGCAGAGCTAGTAGTAGTGTTGAGTTATTATGAGTCTGAAGGATATTATCATAATGGCCCTGGCATGTCTGTGTGTCCGTTAGCGTGCTAACTTTTTAAACAAAATGAATTTTTTTTAAATTCCACTTTATGGAACACGAAGCGGCTGGACATGTTCCGAGAAGGGCGATACTTGGCAAATTATACCTCATGGACGCTTTATTTTTCAATCCTTTTGTATAAAATTGTGTTTGAGCGTTTCACCATCTTCGAAGATAAAAATTGACAGTGTTTAGTGAACAGTGTTACTTTGCACTTTCACTTGTTAACAGTACAATTTGTTCTTGTGCTTCCCAATGATTTTTGTAGCTTAACATGAAAAAAACCTGGCAAAAGTTTTCTTTTGCATGTCACTTAGAATTGCGAGCTAAGTCAGTTAAATGCAATCACAATTCACTCAGAAACCTCGGCAGCGTACATAAACACAAAGCATCTCAAGGGGAAAAAATCTTTGAAAAAATCAACTCTAAAAAGTATTATATAAAATGGCGGTGAAGGTTTTCCTCTGAAACTGTTATGCACGCATAATCATAAGGCTAAAATGGCTCCTTTTAAAAGGAGGTTGGATTAGTTGTACTCTTTTAAGTTTTGTAAGAAAAAAATTCCACCATTTTCAGAGGAGTTGCAACGCTAAAATCTTAACGAAAGGCGATAAAGAAAGTTATTGGCTTCAGCCTCTATCAGTCGAGTGAAGAAAGCACGTTACATAAACAAGACATGACAGGGCAGAGGATACATTTTAGGCGCAAAATATTCCTTTTCCCTCTGTCCGCATGCCTTCAATGATTCATTGAAAGGGGGCTCGGGCTGGCTGACTAGGCGAGGCGAGCCTCATCGTGAGTACATCTTTAAAATATTTTCCCCAAACCTCCTTTCTTTTATCATTGCAATGGTTCGGAAATGAAATACAAGGGAACTTGTATATTTTTGATGAATGGGCTAGTGCTCTGTCTCTAATAGCGTTCTCTCGAAAGTGGCAATTGTGACAAGCTGCAGGTTTTTCCCCATGAATCCCGAAATAGTGTTTTGAGTGGCAATTTTTCTTTATTTCACAACACATCCATATGCTTTCATTCAAAATTCATTTTCCCAATGCCACACACTCACACAGACAGACCATCTAACCTGGGAGAGAAAGTGGAGCAAAAGTCGGTGGCAACAAAAAGAAATCAAGTGCTGCGGAATGAAAGGAGGGGAAGAGATAGATGAAGAGGGAGAGAACGAAGATAGAGGAAAGGACGTCTGACAAGCACACAGGAAGTAGGAAGCGGCAGTGAGCAGAATATATGTGTGTGTGTGTGTCTGAGAACGTGTGTGTGTTTATATGTATAAATGTGTTTGAGAGAGAAAATAAATAACGAGCTGGCTGCGGTGAAGTGATGCACTATAGTCAACTGATTTTTCAGCACGGCATATACTCGCATGGTCAACACAGGTCTTGAGGAGAGAGGGGAAAAAAGAAGAATGGGAAAACAAGGCATTTCGATTCGAGCGCGTATGTTTTGCGCTCATCCTAAATATATTTTTCGATGATAAGACTAGCAAACAAGCCAGAGGCTGGAAAGCAAAGCTGACAAGAGGCTAGAAAGAATAGAAAGCAACAACACTTCTCTCCTCCTCCACCACCACCACCAGCTATTTTCAGCGGCACCAAGGTGAGCATCCATTTTGCCATCTCTGTATCCCCAGCAGGTCCACACGAAACACATATTTCCACTGTGCCAGTGAGTCCTTTTTTGATGCGCAAACATCCACATACAGAGAGACAGAGAGAGACGCACACACGAACTCTTCTATGATAATAAGAGCTTCAGTGGAGTATATTGCAAACAAAAAGCAAAACGGTCCATTGTTGTAGAGTTTAGACATGACATCGACAAGGAGAGCCTCACAATGCCCACATCACTTGATCAGTATATACTTATGTGTATTCTGAACTTGTGAAATTATTTACGATGGATGTTTTACTAAAGCAAACTGAAAGCTAGTTAGCTATAACGAGAAGTTCTAAATTGGAGAAATCGGTCTCCTTGGGCTCGCACTTCCTCTCTCTCTCTCTGTCTGCTGATTCTCATCTCCATCACTCTCCGCTGAATGAGGTAATAAAACACAAAGAGCATGCCAGCAGACAAGGGAATTACCGCAACCTACAGCCTCTCACAATACAATATATGAGGAGCACCGTGAGCGCATAAATATTCCTCAATAATTTAGTGAAGTGCGAAAATGTTGAACAATGGACGGACATTACAAGTTGAAGTTCTCTTCTATTCACCAAATGCACACGGTATACGAGTCACGAGAGTATGAACATAAAATGTAAAAAAAATATTCAGATATAAAATCGTTGTTGGGGATCTCTACTTGGAATTTCATGGTGCACTTCTCTCTTGTCCTTTCTGTTTTACATGAGTTTCAGCGACCACCACCTATATTGTTGAATCCACAGACAATTGAGCGTCGCTGGTGACATTGACAAACATTGATACAGAGGTTGAGAGTGTTTTTTTAGCCAACCAATTTCATTCGATATGCATTTTGGAAGTTGAGCATTGGGAGACATAAATCTTGTTTGGATAGGGTACGGCTTTTGCAATGATTCTCTACGAAAAACCCGATCTACCATGATTTAGAAATGAAGTTTGTAGAACAGGAAAAAATTTACAAGTTTGGAGGGGAAATTTTGCTAGTTAGTCTTGCCAGGGAGTTATGACAGTTTTATGGTATCACAGGACTGAGGCGATCATTGAGGAGGTTGACGTAAATTGGATTGTGTGAATAGCTTTTACTTTCAAGAACCTACGGGTGTGAACGTTATCACAACTGAACTTGTATAGAGGAATTATAAATATTTAAAAATATTAATTTGTGACTAAACAATGGGAAATGGTATTTTTATAATGAGAACAAGAGGAATTTAATTCATGGCACAGTCTCGCTCGGAAACACATTCTGAGTCGAAGTGGAGAGCGTGTGTGTCAGGTGCGCTCCCCACAGTTGTATGTTCCCACTCAGAAGACATGAGAAGGTGAAATCAAAAAAGATTTGTTACTTATAACCGTAATCTTTAATATATTCCAAGCGTCTTGGAACTCGTATAAAAAGTAAGAGCGTTCTTCAAGGCACGGCCATGGGAAGTAATGAAAGCGGGAGTCCCGTGCAAAAGCCTTGTACTTATTCCGTTATAAGGTAGACTAAAAAGGGGATCAGAAAAGCGTGGGTATGACACTTTGGCGAGGAAGAATACGAGCGAGAGAGAAATTACTGGGGAGAAGTAAAAACAGGTGGGGAAAGTATTATTGCCTCAGCGAGAAGTTGTACAGTTGGAGAGAGAGAGAGAGTTGAGTCGTAGCTTAAGCGCGCACACAGGAAGGAGCAGTGGCCATGGAATGATAGAGGGAAAAGTGAGAGAGGAAGCGTTAGATGCGTGGAACCATAACTGAGACATAACTTCGCAAGTTTTCTCCGGCGCTCCTTCTCTACCTTCTCACTTCCCTTTCCCAAATCCCATTGACATAAATCTGTGAAGGCCGGCTAGACGTATTCTCTTTTACCCTTTCCCCACTTGTACAGAAGAAAAAAACCCGACACGACTGATTGTCTCATCGTTCCGCTCACTTCACTCTATGCTCCCCAGCTCTATGCACACTTCTGTTTAGCATAACAATATTATTTAAATCGACTGTGAAGGTATGCAGCGTTTCGCGAAGATGAGTATGTGCCGGGAAGGAATGGCGATGGAACCAGCGGTGGTTATCCATCCACCAACAACTCAATGTAATGCTTTAAAAAAACATTCTTCAACCTTGCCGATTGTCAAATCGAACTTTGACTTTTGAAAATTGAGTTCAGATTGAATGCGTTCCTGCTGAGACAAATTCATAAACAACAAAAGACACCTGATTTTTTCCTCGCAAAAAAATCTGTCAATGATAAATATACTTCATGTCTCTGATTGTGGCCTCCGCCCACACACAAATGAGAAATGACCATTTCAGCTGTTTCCTTCCATCACTGGGCTGGACAACATTTTGTGAAATGTTCCTCCAATATTCATCCATACAATCTTTACTTGCATTTTCCAGCCGCCGTTTTCTCTCCCATTTTTTTTCTCGCTCGCATGTGTGCGAATGAATAAAATTACCCACCCTTCTCACGAGGATATGTACTCTTTCTTATCAGAGTTGAACAAGAATGTGAAGACGGGAACAGTACTTAGAAAGCACTTTTACGGAAAGACTTCTTATTTAATTTCAAAAGGGCGAAGAGAGAAAAGAAATTCTTCGACTTGAAAGAAGAAGCTCGCCTGTATCTCTGTTCTGCTTTGTGTGCTCGCTTTTTATCCCACGCACTGTGTATGTATGTATACCCAACCCTCAGTTATGCTTGTCCGAGTTTCTTCATTCGTGATTTTCTTTTTCTTTCTTCGCCAAACTATCCTAAAAATATAAAATGTGGTAATTGACAAGGAGGGGGGAACTCGTGTAAACGAGTATGAAAACATTTTATTCTTTCATTTGCATTTAGAAAATAATGAAATGACACCGACTTTCTCGTCCTTCACATGACTGCTGCGATTTTACAAGACATGAATGAAGTTGAAGTACATCTCTTATTTAAGACTTACGACTACTGTGAACACACTCGCATTTCAGACTAGACAAAAGGGAAAGTTTACATTCAACATTTTTCGAGATTGTATAGCTTAGCTTCTCTCTCGCACAAAAAAATCCTACTCCATATATCGAATTACAGTGATTAAATAGCACAAGGTTTTTGAGGAAAGCTTTTGGTTCCCTTCCACATATCACACACGCGCATGTGTATATATGCTGTATGGATTCCCATATGATATACATGAACTAAAGTTTTTTTTTACTTCTAACTAAATCGCTTCCTCAGAGTTTATGTATGTGGAGAGCGTTTTTTTGGAAAAGATCCCTGTAGGGCTGTAGGGATACAGATTAGAATTCGCGGAGAGTGAGACGACGAAGAGATAATAAATATTGAACAATGCTAACGTACGAGGAGGAGTGAAGCACCACACTAAATTCAATATTCATCTGTCTTCTTTATGAGGTGTTTCGAATTTCGCCCATGACTCTCTTTCTTTATCCACGAACACTTTTTTATATTCTCTCTCCCTCCATATTCCTAAGTGAGATGAGGAAGTGTGGACTGCTTTCTCCAAAAAAATATTCCCCAAAAGAGCATTAAGAAAAATGGGACTTAAAATAGTGGATGAAGGGGGAGCGAGAGTTTTCCCTCTTGTATTTATGCACGTGTTATAATATTCCATTGCTGCTGGAAGAAATCGTGTTCCCGTGAATATGACTATATCACACGAGCATGGGATTGGGAGGGAAGGAGGGAGGTTGTGAGTGGTAAGCTCTTCGCTTTTCAAACAATTGCGAACATTCCCAGCGTATAATTTTTTTTGCGTGCAAGATTTAGACGTGAAGGATAAAAGGATTATGTATTAACAAAGTGGTAATAAAAATCGGACGGGAATAACCAATCTGCTTACTTTTACCAATTTCTTATATAAAGTAAAGCTTTTGCTTTTCTCCTCATGTTCCTTGCGAGAGTAACGAGCAGGATCAATGGTCAACATAATTTTCATACATTCAACACAATGTTTCACATTAGTTTCGACAAGGAGAATGATTTGAGTTAGAGATAAATGATATTCTGATACTTGGCTACATTCGGCAATATTATATTATCCTATATTGTGCAGAATATGAGAGTGAACTTAACGGTGTCATAATGTCAATGTATCCAAGCAGGCTATCACCACATATATACGTACTAGTAAAGTTTTTTTTAGACAAAAAAACTCTTGTTGAATTATGAAAAGGGGATATAGGAGTTGCATTGTGAGAGCACACTGGGATATTATTGTTATTATTATTATGTAAGTAAAATGGAATGGAATTGCGGAATGTATCATAAAATTTTTACAAAGAAAATTTGGCAAAACAGTGTGGAGAGAACAAGTTTCTCGTTCTCTCTCCCAGTGCCATGATAAAAATCTAAGCAAATAGGGAAACTCTAGACAAAGGAAAAGGGGAGAGAAAAGGGCGAAATGTAAGATTCTCCATCAGATCCCGTTCGTTTCGTGTTTGAAAATTCGACAGAAAATAAGAAACCGAGAGAGAGAGAGTCACGGGCTGATGAGAAAAGACAATGGTTGCTCTGCTCTGCCATCGGAAGACTAGTATTATATGGGTTCCAACTCATTCATCATTTGACCAAGTATCAACCTCGGTACGAACAAATATTTTCTCGAATTTGTCCCCGAACTTTACAAGAATTGCCACAATAATACGGGCAGTGAGCATATAGCACATATACACAGAACAATACAATCAGTTAAGAGACGAGGAGAGAGTGGAGAGAAGAACAAAAATATTCCCTTCCTTTTTTTACAGCCATCTATAAAGCTTTAGTTTTCTCCCATCTTGCCATGACTTTCGCCAAGTTGATATTCGAAGGAGAGAGAGAAAGGAACTTGTTCCTCCATGGGCTTTATCCTCAATGTCTATCTCTTCTATAATATTGTTTCTTCTCCATCATAGCGGAAATATGTGTGCAAGTTGGAACAAACAAAAGGAAACGCCGAGTGTAGTTGTTTAGTTTCTCTGATACGTATAACTCGAGAATTTCGGACGCCTTGGAATGTATGTTTATGGACACGTTGTCGTTTCCCAAGGACTCATGGGAAAGGGAAAGGAGAGAGAGAGATACATTGTACAAGTTTAAACGTATATATGAAGAAGGAAAAAAAGTGGGAGAGAGTGGTCGCTCTTAGTTTTATTCAGAATGGAGCCACACAGTCAGTAGTAACATTATACACAATTGCCGAAATAAGTTCCCTCTCTTTTTCTCTCGTGGTATTCCTTATTTTTTTCCCAGGTTCGTCCTCCGACTTGTCAGTCACTGCCAAAGTTTTTGCAGATTCTGGAACATGAATGACTGAAATAAAGGAGAACACACAGAGGAGAGGATGCAATATGGGGAAGGTTACTCCAGCCAGCCAGAGAATTATTTATACAGGAAAAATAGCAGTTACTCAAATGGGACATAACATGTGATGTGGAGATAGAGAAAAAATGCGGATTAAAAACCGATACATGTCTAACCCGCGAATACACTTATTATATACAAATAATAAGAGGGTCGATCTTGGGAATGACTATCCGCTTGCTCTTTACACCCAAACGGTTACACTCTCTCTCTGCAGAGTGGTTTTTATATAACGTTGGACGTCAAAGGATAGAATAAGAAGTAAACTCAATGCATTCTCCAGCTCTTTTTCACTGCTTTTTGCCATATGTGTCTAACTGGATTCACCAATTTAACTTTGTACATATAGCATTGCAGCCTGTGTAAGCCCACACATGCAAACATTTGTATAGGGGCGGCTAAAATACATCAAAACCTGTATACCTTGTAAACGAGGAGACATTAACACAACAAACCAAAACAAATAATGGTTGTGTCATTAGTGGTATCCAAGAAATCAGGAGGAAGTCGTTTTACATCCTCAGATTCTTTCCTCCGATAAGAAACACATGCGAGTTATTTTTGAATGCTTGATAATATTAAGCGAGAGCACACTTGCACCGAAGGAGGTACGCTGAAACTCCCATCTCCACAAAAATGGGGGAGATATGACGAAACGTGGAGAGTTGTTTCATTTTTATTATCCTCCTACTCTCAACTACGTACATATACGTATCTCCTCTCTCTCTCACATACGTAAGTTGTATGCCAGGATCTGATAGAAAGAAGGCACCTTTTAGGTATATGATCCTGTGTCTGCACAACATATCCATTCACGTGCACAGAAAACCTCGAATGGATAAGTATGAATTGTTGTAAAGATACAAGGATGATCGGAAGAGCGGATGGAGAAACTACTCGAGGGAAGAAAGAGTGTTCCAACTTTGAGATCATAGCTCACCTTCACATTCTTCCAAGATAAGTGGATACAAGGATAATTCTGATTTTGTAGAAAATAATGTGATGACGTTCATCCTTCGAGTAATGTACTTTCCGGAAAGAGAGAGAGAGAGAGAGAGAGAGAGAGAGAGAGAGAGTTGCAACTTGTGCTTCGAAGGTTACTCTCATACGTTCTCTCCTCTGCTTAGAGTGCTAAATACCTATTTATATATTGATGTTGGTTACTTCTTCTACATGCCAAAATGAAGGAAAGAAAGTCTGTATGGTTTTCAGACGACGACGAAGAAGGGGAAAGAGTTTCTTTTTTGCGGCAGGGAAAAACTCTGCTTCCCTTGTGCTCTCTTGTGCAATGCTCATTTTTTTCCCGTTGAAATCTCAGAACTAGAATCGATACGAAGAAAATAGCTTCTCGAAAACGATCCAGAAAAATGGAGTCATTCCATGGGAGAAAGCAAATAATGCTTTTTGATGCGTGAAGACATTTGCACTGCACGTCCTTGCTTCACCTGGAGAGAGAGAGAGAGAAATGTGTTCTGCTCCTGCTGAAACTTGTTTGAATGCACTATAAAGGTTGTTGTACACAACGAGGGGAAATCTTTAAAAACAAACTATAGTAATTTCTCCACGAAACTAATATATCATCATTCTTCTCGTTATAGCGAGAAGGTAAACTGGAAAATATTCAATATTGTTGTTGGACGACTTCAAATGGCATTCTCCGAGAGTTGTTTTCTTCTTTTAAAGTGATACACCTTCAAAGCACTTCTCTTCTCTCTCTCCTTCAACAACACAGTTCCAACTGTCTTTAGACATTCTCCGTGAATCCTCCAACCAGATAATTTCCGTCAGCGAAAGCATGAATGTCAGTGTTACTTGGAAAGAAGAAGAAGACGACGACGAAGAAGAAGAAAA
The DNA here is from genome assembly GCA_034687055.1 of Heteromurus nitidus. Taxonomy (NCBI): domain Eukaryota; kingdom Metazoa; phylum Arthropoda; class Collembola; order Entomobryomorpha; family Entomobryidae; genus Heteromurus; species Heteromurus nitidus. The sequence continues at coordinate 26,463 of JAQFZW010001318.1, forward strand.
AATGAAAAGAAGGATAGTAATAGTTTTTTGAGAGCATATACATATATATACCCTATATATAATGGTTAGGTTAAAGGATTGTTGGCGTGACGGGCAACAAAATACGAAGCAATAAAAGAAATGGAGAGAAACGCTGTTTTCTCAAACGACAAAAACACCATTGGTTCTTTACTACTTCGGTTTTATTTGTGTAGCTTGAACTTTTTCCTCTTAGATACACGCATACATTACACAAAAAACCTCTATGTCTGAATGCATTCTCTCTCTCTCTCTCCTGTTCTCCTTCTTCCGACACAAACAAAATGATCATGTTGGGAAGGACAAGCGAGTGAGTAGTACCTGGAATAAAAAAGGGTATGTAGCCGAGTTTTCCGCTCCATTACTGCTCCCACTATCTTCCACATGGTGAATAATACTTTTTGTATCAATTTTTCTCTCTCCGAAAAAGGAAGAGGAAAAAAACTTTTAGTAGTTCATGGACAGAGTGCACAATTAAACGAATAATGATAATTAGAAGGAACAGCAATCCACTGATTTCTCGGTATACAGCTTACTGAAAATATGGGTCACAAGGGAAAGCTCCACAAAGGGCTGAAAGGCATGTACAGAGCGAGTGTGTGTATGTGTGTGATCTTTGAGCACACACGCCGTGCATTTTGGCTTAATATTCACACCGGTTTCATATAGGATGAAGCAAAAGTGAAAGTCTTTTATAGGTCTAAGCACATAAAATGTGTATTTACTTTTTCCATCCATTTTTATTCGGACATCATGTATATATAAAAAAGGAGAAATCTGTAGTCTCTGGTAGAAAGGAATCCTCCTCATAACCTCAATACAACATATACACAAGCTAAAGAGGAATGCAACAGTGGCTTTAAGCATTCTTTCTCAACGGTAGAACGGAGAGAGCAGTAAAGGATTTATGTAAGTAACAAAATGGCATAACTGACTTGAACGACCAGTAAGCGGTTTACATTCTACGAAGCACAGGAAAGGAATCCACCACCACCACCGTTCACTGATCATCATTGTTAGATAGTAGGTGTGTGTGTGTAGGGAAGGGAAGCCTGGGAGAGAAGACGAGAAGAGTGAGTGAATACTTTGTGCAAACGTGAAACCAAATATTGTAGTTAATTTCCGAATCGCACCCACGGACATAAAAACGTTCACATATCGAACTCTGTCTCTCGTCCAAAACGAACCGCTCCAACACATCTTATCACAAAAAAGTATGCACCTCTCTTCTCTCTCTCTCTATTGGAGAGAGTAAGTGAGCATTTTCGATGTGTTTTCCAAAAAAAGAAGAAATTCTACCTTTTCCCCTACAATTCCCCATTGTGTTTTCTAATGGACGATGTGGCTTATGAATAAAACTACATAATAAGAACACATGTATGTCTAGTCTAGTGTATCACTGAGGAAAATGAGAAAGCAATGATGAGGAGCGTAGGTTGGAATAAGAAAAAAAAGTCGAAAAAATAGATTCTCATTCTGAAGCATAGTTTTTTTCAGCAGAGAGTAGTCGTGTCAGTTGCAGAGAACACGATAAGCGAAAGGAAGAAAAAAAAGGTTAAAATAATCATAATATTACCGTGAGAGATAAAGTTCAAATGAAATCTCATTGTTTTCGATTATTTTTTTTGCTCACTCTCTCTCTCTCTCTTCTTTGTTTCATTTCACCTAAAGCACGGTGGCAGCCACACGACGACACATTTCCGTTCGCTCTCTCTCTCTCCTCTCCTAGAACAAGTGAGACGTACATAAAGGGAAGCTCAAGAAGTAAGAAGGTAGAATAGCAGAACAGCAAAAGGCAGCACAACCACTTGATTTTTCCCTTGCCCTTTTCCCATTTCTTCGTGTTAGTTCATAAAATCTCTTATTGAAATTCCTTCTCTCTTTTCTTTTTTTTTTCTCTCGTACCCTATGTCTTCTCTCTGTTTGTTGTGCTTCTGTTCTTCCGTTGTTTCTCCATTTTTACTACTGTTACACACACTCCACAGCTCTCTCGCTCAACATCCATTTACACAATTGATAAAAGTAGTGAACTCGCCTCCTTATACGGAGAGAGGGAGTTAGAAACATATTAAAATCTATATAAAAAAAATACCTAGCTCTGTTGAGGTTGCTCGTTCTGGTCCTAGCACTTGGATTAAGTATATTGCAACCATCTCTGTTTAATACAGATAGATAAAATGTACATATTAGAAACGGTATTTTTTGTGCTACGAAGAAGAGAAAAAAGCTCAAAACTATATCGAGTCTCTCAGTGATGGTATGGTACCTTGGGGTATGGTAGCTTTGGTAAGATTGTTCAAAGGAGGAGACCAAAACAGGCCGTTGTCGATCCAAACATTATACTTTTCCTCTCACAAAAGGAAAATTCCAAGCGAGCGATTCGTTTGCTCTGATTCCCCTTTCTATGCTATATCCATCGCACTTTCTCTCTCTCTCTCTCTCTCTTTCTATAGACAAGTATAAACAGCAAGAAAATAACAAGTTTTTCTTTTTCTTTCCCACGTTCCTGTTTTATATGCGCTTTTTTACTTTCTCAATTTCTTGTATGATTTTCCAATGAAATTCGACTTTTCCTACGTGCCTTCTTGTTGCGCTCAACCCTTCTGTGACGAGATACATATTGCTATAAGCACATATGTACACTCTGTTAAAGAATTTTAAACTCACGCCGACCGTTTGGTAACTTCTTATCTCACGACGAGATGGTGAATA